>NW_020717605.1:482-45365 GCF_900518725.1 Notechis scutatus | reverse complement strand
CTTCTTCTTCTTCTTCTTCTTCTTCTTCTTCTTCTTCTTCTTCTTCTGCTTTCTCCATCTGTTGTTGTGTTTGCTGATAAATAGCAAACGCCATTTCTAAAAAATGAAAGGCTTCTTTCACAGCGTCCTTGCCTTCTTTCTTTATTTTTCCATATTCCTTTCTAAGTTCATCAACAGGTAAAGCCATTGTAAATCTTTTCTTTTTTTCTTCTTCTTAAAACAACCAAGATGTTTCAAAAATTAGAACAGTCCCAAAGTCCCAGAGTCATCAATCAGTCCAAACAAAGCACAAAGTTCTCACTTTCTCTTCCTGGGGTAATATCAATAAAAAGAAAAGAAAAGCCCAATCTGTATTTTAAATCCTTGTTGCAATTGATTTCTAGTCTCAAAATCTTCAAGGCATCTCCTCCAACAAGATCTTAATATTTTTTTTGTCCTCTCCCTTCCCACTTATAACAAGAAGCCACATTTTTACCTTCTATAAAAAGACAGGTTTCTCAATATCCATTTGTTGATTCCATAGGGAAGGAGAGTAATCTTTCCCTTTCAGCACCTCGAATTTGCCGCTTGAAATTCTCCTCTGGAAACAAAATATCATTCAAAAAGTCATAGTTTTCAGGATGTTAAGTGTGTCTTAAAGTCCTGGGTCAGCCAAGAAAAGACTTTCTCTTCAAAAACTTTCTCCCTCTTCCTCCTGCACAGTCTTACCCAGCTGCCGGCTTCTTTGTGGTGGCGATTACAGACCGCCGCTCTACCGCCTTGAGAAAAGGGGGTTTTACCAGCTTGGGAGGGGGTCTGCAACACCCCCAAACCCCTCACTGGATCCCCCTATCTTCGGCTGCCTCTACGGGGCAGCCTTAGCCTCCAAACCCATCCAGATCGGAGGCACCAAGACAGCTAGCGCGGCAGGGATCGCGCAGTATCGCGAATCCCTGCCGCTGCCGAAGCCGACAAACCGGAAGTCCAGCTAAGTATCACCATATTTTGACAAGCAAGAGAGGAGATCAAGTGACAGTAGAGGACAGTGAAGTAATTGGAAGAGGGCCTAATGAATTGTAGGAACTTGGAATTTATATCTTTCCACACTTGTATGTCTGCATGATGCAAACTAGTGCCCTTTTTTTGTTTATCTTGCATCCATATTATATTTTCTTCAATCTCATCCTGAACTCATGAATGAAATAAATCGAAGGTGAACCAGAGTTATAATTGATTGATTCATCAAATTGGTACTCCTACAGGTCTCATTGTGATGTTTCACAAGTATTCCTTTGGGTCTTCAGAAAAAAAATATTGATGTAAAAGATTCAATGATGAAAATACCTATGACTATATCAAACAAATAACAATCAATAACTATCATTATGAAATTATCTAGTTTGTCTGGGACTCCATGAAAATAAGATCAACTAACACTGAATAATGGTATTTATTGTCCCCATCTTAATCCAACGTATGGCTGGGAGCCCCAAAGCTCTGTCTGCTGATTTGTTACTATGTTGCACTCTCTATTTTTTTCTGAAAAACATCCAGAAGGCAGATCTGTTTGATCTACTTCAAACATCTTGTTGCAGAGTGAGGCATTTGTACACAGAAAGAAGACACTCATGGAAGATGTTAATATTTGTAGAGTTGCTGTTGATATTATTGCCTGTGGAGTGCAAGAATCCGATCCTTCAATGTGACTTTCAGGAGCCTCTTCCTATTCGGCAAACCTATCATCAGCTTGGAGACGTTAATATTGCTGGCATTATTTCTGCCTTCTTTGCATCTTCTAGTTCCATTCCTTTCATTCAAGATCCTTCTCAGGCATTTCATGATGGACTTATGTAAGTACATCATTAATTTATTGTCAAGTTCTGAATCTTGTTGGTAAATCACATGAAGATTTTGTTTCTTTCATTTTTTTATTTTACTTATATGTATCCATGTATTCATAACTATGTTTTTACTTATATCTATTATCTTGTAAGCAATTGACAAAAATAAATAAATAAATACAAAATAAAATAAATAAAAAGCTTGAAATATTTTCCTCTAATGACAAAAACTCCAGAAAAGAACATCTAAAATAGGATGTCTAGGTTTATTTTATGTAAAATTATATTTTACTTCAAGTTTCCAAGTAAAGTTAAAATAGTTGAAATAGAGATCAAATCTCCATTTATAACAAATCACGTCTTAATATTAATATAGAGGTATGTATGCTTATATTTATGAAGCTGTTACTACAGTTAAGGAAAGGAAAGCACATATTTCCCGTGATAATTATTCTCTGATATTTCTGCAACCAAAAAGTAGCAATTTCGTTTTGCATATAAATTCCTATGCATAGAACATAGAAATAAGAATTATTAAACACATTCAACAAAATCTGCTGTACTGAGAGATTGCAAAGCACATAATGTGAAACAGACCTTTCTTACTGTGTTGTTTTATTTATCCTTACAAAATAGTTTTTCAGAATTACCAGCATATCCTGACCTTAGTTTTTACTGTGAAAGAGATTAATGAAAACCCCCAGATCCTACCCAATGTCACAATGGGCTTCCATATTTTTAACAGCAATTTTAGTCCAAGTTGGACTTACTTTGCCTCAATGTTGCTGCCTTTCCCTCAGGGAAAATTCATCCCTAACTATAAGTGTGGGATCACAAAAATGTTGACTGCAGTCATTGGGGCATCTGACATCTCTTTTCACATGGCAACTGTATTGTGCATCTACAAAGTACCTCAGGTAAGATATGCTGAAGATATAGATTATCATCTATATTCCACAAACATCTATATGCTTCTCTTTGTAAAGAGGAGTGACCTTTCAGACTCCTAGATAATATTTTTTGTTTGATAGAATCATCACAGCAGCATGAACAATTTTAATTCTGAGCAGAAAATGGGAATATTTGACACAGCAAAACATGTCCCAATTCCAGACACTGAACTAAAGTTAAAATTTGAAATATTCACAATGAGACTACTTCAGAAAAATGTATTTACAGATATCACAAGGATGACATCTTGTTGATATTTCCTACAACAACCAGCTGGTTGCATAATTGCAGTACATAAGGTCAAAAATACCGAAGTAATCAAATGAATGTATATGTTTTCAGAGGCTCACATAGATGTTTGCAATTGCATATGGTTATTTTTCTGTAGCTGACCTATGGATCTGCTCCCATCATGGATAAAGAGACTCAAGCAGTTTTCTTCCAATAAATGTTTCTGAATGAATCCCACAAATGTAGGGGCCTCCTGCAGTTGCTGCTGTATTTTAGATGGATCTGGATTGCAATTCAGAATAGTAAAGGATGAAAAAGTAGAAAAATTCCTCCAGGAGGTGCTCCCCACATTTTCTGAGCATGGTATCTGCATTGAATTCATAGCAGAGTTACCAAATGTGGCTTTTTACAGTGATTTTACAGATACTATAGATGAAGGATTACATATATATCATGTTCTCATGAACAACGCAGCCAATGTGATAATCTTATATGGTGAAATTCAGTCCTTAGCACGTCTGAGAATTTTCCTCCAGTTTTCAGAAGTGGAGGTATACCAAGGAAGAATAAGATCTGGCTTATAAATGCTCAGACAGATGACACATCAATTGCCTTTCAAAACTCTTGGGATATCCATTTCCTACATGGTACTTTATCCTTTGCAGTTTACACAAAGCAGGTCCAAGACTTCCAAGAGTTTATTCAAAACTTGAATCCAAACAACAACAACAACTAGAATGATCATTTTCAAAAAGATTTTTGGGAACAGGCATTCAATCGTTTCTTTCCAAACTCAAAAACTGAGACCTCTGAGAAGAAATGTACTGGACAGGAGAGGCTTCAGACTCTTTCCACATCTGTGTTTGAAACACTAATGAGTGGCCAGAGTTACAATATTTACAATGCAGTCTATGCTGTGGCACATGCTTTACAATCTCTCTCTTTATTCAAATCTAGAGTATCAACAATAATGGAAGAAAGACGGAAACATTTTCACAATCAAGTGTGGTGGCAGGTAAGCCTGTTACCAGAGTAGTGCAGAAACCAAAATATTTGTAGTTGCAATGTGTGTCCATAAACTCTAGCAAGCAATTTATTTGACAAATCAAATCAAATCAAATAAATAAATAAATAATAAATATTCTCCAGGATATTAATGTGTTGTGACTACGGGAGTTTTTGAAACTGTTGGCTTTAAATCTCAGAGTCTTATCTTGCTCCCGGACCTGCAGCATTAATTAGGAAAATTTACCAGAGCTGTGGGATGTTTCAATCAGGGTTTATTCAAGAAGCTGACACACCCCCAGGTCATTAAAGGAAGCGTGTCAGCCCTCAAGTTTTGTTCGGGTCAAACTGTTACAAACTGTTTAATTTGTTACAAACTGTTACCAACTCTGTTACAAACTGAGAAAACTGGGAACCTGTTATGACTGTGATACTTGTTCTAACGTGCTGTTAAACTGTGAGTTTTTGGAAGAGGTATTTGGCTCTTTCTGCTATTACTGTGAGAGTCATTCTGTTAAGTTTGCTATCTCGTGATCCTATTATCTGGTCGTCTTGTGAATATATTATTCTGGGAGAACTGCTAATGAAGGAATGAAATAAACTTCAAAGGTGTTTTTACTATCTGGTCTGGCGGTGAGTTTCTTGGGAGAGCTGCCAATGACATTTTATTGCCAGAATGAACTTCGGCTTTTGAGTCCATGTGTTTTATAGCTTGTTTGCTGTGGCATTCTAGTCTCTCACTCTGAGGCCTGGGATGGGACAGAACATTAATGTCTGAAAATACAAAAGTGAGATGTAATAATGGATTAACTAATCAAAATATTCATATGCTGATATTATAATTGTAAATGACATTCCTTAGAATATATCTTCTCTTGATGAAATTTACTTCCTGTGAAACCCAAAACCAAAAATGACAGATAGTAATTCTAAACTGATTTCTTCCTGTTTTACACTTATAGATAAAATCTTGGCAATCTGAGCACTCCACTATCTGTATCTAAAATTTACTCAATGAATTATTAGGGAGGGACTATCTTCCTCCTCTTTCTCTCAGACATAATATCCAAGCTGAATTGTTGTTTACTTCTCTGAAATGCATCCCCTTTGTCCTTGGACTCCACTTCCCTACTACATTCCATACCTTTTCTACAAATTCAGTCTATAAATAAATGGAAGGAGGTGATTTACTGCCTCCACATCATTTGCTGAAGCTGTATTGTTGTTGTTATTGTTAGTATTGTTGTTGTTGTTGTTATATATGCTTTATTTGGAATATTTGCACTGAGTCAGACACAGTTCTTCGATTGTTGAAAGTACAATCATGTCAATATTTTTTGTCATTTCCTGATCAGGCTTTTCCCATATAATACAAGTGTGGAAGAGGAAGGATTGTTATATTGTGACATTCTTACTGAAACAAGATTCAGCATGCTGAAGTAACAATAGCACTTAGACTTATATATCACTTCACAGTGTTTTAAAGCCCTCTCTAAGTGGTTTATAGAGTCAGCATATTGTCTCCAATAATCTGGGTCCTCATTTTACCAACCTTGGAAGTATGGAAGGCTGTGTCATCCTTGATCCAGTGAGCCAGCAGTCAGCAGAAGTAGCATGCAGTACTGCATTCCAACCACTGTGCCACCATGGCTCATGTTCCCTTTTTATGAGGCATAGGGTTCTGGCCTCTTCATAGACTATTTCTACACCCAATTATTCACAACAACACATGCATAGTTTTAGAGTAAATGGCTGGAGAAGAATGAGAGCGACTTTATATACTTCCAAGAACATTATATACTTCCAAGAACTTTATATACTTCCAAGAACTTTATATACTTCCAAGAACTAAGAGGAAAAGGGAAGGGAGTGAAGGTCTTTTTAATATCTCACTGCACTTTATAAAAGAGGATCAAGTATTATTTTGAGCCTACTTTTTGTAAGACATATGAACTCCCATGGGATGAAACAATAATAAATTTCAAATGATGGACATCTAAGCCATTAAATTAAGTATCCACTTAATGCCGGATTTCAAATTCCAGCAGCTCCTGCAGATGTTGACTCTGGCTCTACTTTAATGCATCCAATAAAAGAAATGTCAATGACCTTCAATCCTGAATTCCCATCACTTATCTCTGGGGTCGGCAACCTGTGGCTCTTTCAGCCCTCTGCTGCAGCTCCTGACACAATTCCTGTTGCCCCCTCCATGGTCTACCTGCTGCTCATGCAGCACCTTGTAAAGCACAGTGAAATTTAGTGTGCTTCACAATGGAGGAGAAGGGGTCCCCTCCTCCTCCTGGAGCCCATTACAATGCAGAGACACAATGCGATCCTGCCCCACTTGGCCATGGTAACAGCAGTGGCAGTGGTGGTGGCTCGTTCTCTCATCCCGTATGTCACTAACATTTTATACCAAGCCGGCAGGCTGCTGGTGTTGTGATGCCCCACCAGTCACCTGGTGACCGCACTTGGGGAGCTTCCATCGCCTGAAAGAGACTGCATAATGGTGAGGGGACACGGGCAGCCATGCCACGCCCCGAAGCGGCCGGGGACTCTGCCTTCAAGGGAGCTTTCATCGGCCAATCGAAGCGGCCTCACAGCGAGGGGAGTGTGTGCATGCACTCGCCCTGAAGCCACTTCTACCGGCTGATCGAAGTGCCTGGTGACTGCACTTGGGGAGCTTCCATCACCCGAAAGAGGCTGCCTAAAGGTGAGGGGATACGGGCAGCCATGCCACGCCCCAAAGTGGCTAGGGACTCTGCCTTCAGGAAACTTTCATTGGCTGATAGAAGCGGCCTCGTGGCAAGGAGAGTGTATATGGGCCACTCTAGGTCGAGGAGGAAATTAAGTCACCCCCAAAAAGAGGGCCTAGCCATTTTTCGGTGGTCAAAAAAAAATAAGGCCCGGCCTTATTTTGTGAGAAACACGGTACAAATGTGGGATCACAAAAATGTTGACTGCAGTCATTGGGGCATCTGGCATCTCTCTTCACATGGCAACTGTATTGTGCATCTACAAAGTACCTCAGGTAAGATGTGCTGAAGATATACATTATCATCTATATTCCACAAACATCTATATGCTTCTCTTTGTAAAGAGGAGTGACCTTTCAGATTCCTAGATAATATTTTCTGTTTGATAGAATCATCACAGCAGCATGAACAATTGTAATTCTGAACAGAAAATGGGGATATCTGACACTGCAAAACATGCCCCAATTCCAGACACTGAACTATGGTTAAAATTTGAAATATTCACAATGAGACTACTTCAGAAATATGTATTTACGGATACCACAAGGGTGACATCTTGTTGATATTTCCTAAAAAAAACCAGCTGGTTGCATAATTGCAGTATATAAGGTCAAAGATACCAAAGGAATCAAATGAATGTATATGTTTTCAGAAGGTCATATAGATGTTTGCAATTGCATATGTTTATTTATCTGTAGTTGACCTATGGATCTGCTGCAGTCATGGATAAAGAGACTCAAGCAGTTTTCTTCCAACAAATGTTTCCACATGAATCCCACAAACGTAAGGGCCTCCTGAAGTTGCTGCTGTATTTTAGATGGATCTGGATTGCAATTCAGAATAATAAAGGATGAAAAAGGAGAAAAATTCCTCCAGGAGGTGCTACCCACATTTTCTGAGCATGGCATCTGTATTGAATTCATAGCAGAGTTACCAAATGTGGCTTTTTACAGTAATTTTACTGATGCTATAAATGAAATATTACATATGTATCATGTTCTCATGAACAGCACAGCCAATGTGATAATCTTATATGGTGAAATACTGCCCTTAGCACATCTGAGAACTTTCCTCCAGTTTTAAGAAGAGGGTGATAACCAAAGAAGAATAAGATCTCGCTTATAAATGCTCATACAGATTGCACATCAGTTGCCATTCAAAAAACTTAGGATATCCATTTCCTACATGGTGCTTTATCCTTTGCAGTTCACACAAAGGAGGTCCAAGATTTCCAAGAATTTATTCAAAACTTGAATCCAAACAACAACAACAACCAGAATGATCATTTTCAAAAAGATTTTTGGGAACAGGTATTCAATTGTTTCTTTCTAAACTCAAAAACTGAGACCTCTGAGAAGAAATGTACTGGACAGAAGAGGCTTCAGACTCTTCCCACATCTGTGTTTGAAACATCAATGAGTTGCTAGAGTTACAATATTTACAATGCAGTCTATGCTGTGGCACATGCTTTTCAATCTCTCTCTTTATTCAAATCTAGAGTATCAACAATAATGAAAGAAAGATGGAAACATTTTCACAATCAAGTGGTGGTGGCAAGGAAGTCCGTTAGCAGAGTAGTGCAGAAACCAACATGTCTGTAGTTGTGCATCATGTGTCTGTAAACTCTAGCAAGCTATATTCTCCAGGGATATTAATGTCTGAAAATCCAAAAGTGAGATGTAATAATGGATTAACTAATCAAAATATCCATATGCTGAAATTAGAATTGTAAATGGCATTCTACAAAATTCCTTAGAATATGCTTCTCTTGATGAAATTTACTTCCTGTCAAACCCAAAACCCAAAATGACAGTTGGTAATTCTAAGATGATTTCCTCTTCATGTTCTGCATTCCAACCACTGTGCCACCATGGCTGATGTTCCCTTTTTATGAGCCATAGGGTTCTGGCCTCTTCGTAGACCATTTCTACACCCAGTTATGCACAACAAGACATGCATAGTTTTAGAGCAAATGGATGGAGAAGAATGAGAGCGACTTTAAATGCTTCCAAGAACATGGGTCTAAGAGGAGAAGGGAAGGGAGTGAAGGTCTTTTTAATATCTCAGTGCACTTAGTAAAAGAGGATAAAGATGGGATATTATTTTGAGCCTACTTTTTGTGAGACATATGAACTCCCAAGGGATGAAACAATAATAAATTTCAAATGATGGACGTTTAAGCCATTAAATCATGTATCCACTTAATGCTGGATTTCAAATTCCAGCAGGCTCCTGCAGATGTTGACTCTGGCTCTACTTTAATGCATCCAATAAAAGAAATGTCAATGCCCTTCAGTCCTGAATTTCCCCCACTTATCTCTGGGCTTGGCAACCAGCGGCTCTTTCAGCCCTCTTCTGCAGCTCCTGACACCATTGCTGTTGCCACTTCCACGGCCTGTGTGCTGCTCTCACAGCGCTTTGTGAAGCACAGGGAAATTTAGTGTGCTTCACAATGGAGGAGTTAGGGTCCCCTCCTCCTCCTGAAGCCCATTACAATGCAGAGACACAATGCGATCCTGCCCCACTTGGCCATGGTAACAGCAGCGGCAGCGGCGGTGGCTCGTTCTCACATCACGGATGTCACTGACTTTTTATACCAAGCTGGCAGGCAGCTGATGTTGTGAGGCCCCACCTCCCCAATAGCCAACTGATTTTCAGCTCTCTGCCAACCAGCTGATCATCAGCAAGCTGCTCATTGACTCATTGGTCTCCGAGCATCAGATTCCTTCCACCCAGCACCAGTTCAGGGGTTCCTTCATCCCTAGGTATGGCAAAGCCATGTGGGGTTTGACATTATTGCAGGTCAGATCAGTGGCTTAGGGCAGAGAATAGGTCATGTGTTTCCAGCACCAACAATGCCCGGAAGTAGCTGCCCGCCATTTCCTGCTGCAGTCTTTCTGACAGCGAGACCCAGATAGAGATGAGGTGCTGGAGAACCAGAATCAGAATAAGAGAGAGAACTGAAAGTGACACAGATAGACCAAGAGAAAGAAAGAGAGAGAGACATAGAGAGAGGGAGAAAACTGAACAATACACTCAGGGCGGGATGTGGCAAGAGGTGGTGGGGAGGAGAGAGGTGTGGCAGGCCCAGATGAGGCAAATAATTTAACAACTGGTTCTCTGCACTACTGACTGGCTGGGTAGGCGTGGCTGGGGTCATGTGACTGGGTGGGAGTGAGTACGTTGAGTGGGTCATGCCCACCTTATCATACAAGTTGTTCAATTATTGGCTCCCAGTGTTTTCTTTACTGTGGGAAATGTGTCTAAATGGCTCTTTGAGTTTTTAAGGTAGCAGGCCCCTGGCTTAACCTCTTCTAGAGACTTTATTTCTGAGGTAGAATATAGGTTCCTAAAATTATTTTCTAAATTAATTTTAGACTTTACTTTCTAAAAGTAAATCTATTTTCCATTATGTTGTAAATTTAACTGGCAGACCTTGCTTTATTATGGTCATTGGAAGTTTGATTTCCATTGCTAAGTGATGCAGTTATAAGTTGTGACAACCCTTGACCATGCGGTTTAGCAATAACAGTTCTGGAAGACCCCTGTAACCATTGTTAAGTGAGGATTGCATAGTTTTTAAAGCATGAACTTCATGTGATCACTACCTCCAATTTCCTTCTACCTTTCTTATTGACTTTGCTTGTAGAAAGCCAGAAAGATATATTGTAAATCACAATCAAGTAACTGTAGGTTGCCATGACAGTCAAAAATCCAGGCCAATTATTAACTTCCAGGATTGTGATCATATGAGCACAGTAAGGAAGTCATAAGTACCACTTGTTCTGCACTGTTACAATTTCAGATGGTTGCTGAACAAGCAGTCACTGAACAACGAACACCTGTACTTAAGGGTTGCTGTACTGCCCCAATTATTGTGTTGGTATTCAGTCACTAAGTCTTGTCTGAGTCTTGAAATCCCATGAACCATAGCATGCCAACCCCACCCCCCTGTCATCCACTGTCTTCCCGAATTTGCCCAAATTAATGTTCATTGTGCTGATGACGCTATTTAGCCATCTCATTCTTTGAGAGGTGGGATTAAGTCAGTTCGCACAGGTTCAAGCAAACTGGTTGCTTTTGTGCAGTTCGGAGAACTGGCAAATCGCACCACTGACTGGCCCCACCCCACCCTGCCCCATCACTCCTCATCTCACCCCACCCACCTTGGTTGGTGCCTAGAATCATTCCTGCAGCATAGCTACTGCTGTTTTCTGGCTCCCTCACTTGCCTCCACCACATGGTCTCTGTGGGCCAGACAGGTTGCCTGCCTTCACCATGGCATCCCACACGATGTCCATGGCCCAGCTAAGTTGCTCTGATCTGTACCTGATGTGCCTGCAAGGCTGCAATCAATTCCGAAGTCCTGGCCGAGCCCCTTCCACGTGGCCTGCCTTCGCCCCAGCCTCCCACACAGTGCAGCTCCCTGCCAAGCCTTCTTTAACCATTCTCCGCTACCAATCATGTGGCTCAGCTATCTGCCTGCCTGGTGAGCCTTCCTTCACCTCTTTATCAGTGTGAACTGCCTGCAGCCTCTGCCTCTTTGTTCAGCTGAAACTGAGATGGCAGCCGCTGCCTCTTTGTTGGCACAAAACCATTTTGGTTCAGTCCAACAAAGGCGCAGCAGCTGCAGAACCTTTATGTCAGCAAAGAGGCAGAGGCTGCAGCCAGAAAAGAGGCTATAGTGTCCAGATCATTAGCACAGATAACAGATAACAGATAATCAGAGTTGGAAAGGACCTCATAGGTCATCTAGTCCAATGCTCAGGCAGCGGCTGCAGGCTATTAGAGCCAGCAAGAGGCAGTGGCTGCAGGCTGTTCGCGCAAGGAAAGGAGCAGCGGCAGCCGAAGACCGGTGTCTCGGGGTGGAGTTGTGCCCGGCTGTACCAACTAAGGCCATAAGTAGCTGCCCACCATTTCCTACTGCAAAAAACTTTTAGAAAACCCTGACTTTTCACAGCGAGACCTAGAAAGAGAAAAGGCATTGGAGAATCACTGAGGCTGTTGCTGTACAAAGGTAAGTCTAAGATTCTGGTCATCACCACCACTACTTCAACCTGTCACACCGCTCCACCTTGCCATGAGTAACATGGAGTTGGCCATGCCCACTCAGTCACATGACCCCACCCCCAGCCTTGCCCAACCGGTCATTAGAAAGAACCAGTTGTTAAATTAGTTCAATCCCACCATTACATCCTTTGCTATCCTCTTCTCCTCTTCTCCTTTTGCCTTCACTCTTTCACAACATCAGGGTGTTTTCCAATGAGTCCTCTCTTCTCATTAGGTTGCCAAAGTATTTGAGCTATGTGGGCAGATGTCAGTGTCTATTTCAATTACTTTTTTGTTTGTTTGCTAAAAAACTAAAAAATTAAATATTTTCCCTGTTGCTAAAAGTTTACAGGAGTTCTTTGTTCTCTTGAAAATTCATTACTATCTTTCCTGTTTTAAGTATCTGCCTCTTTTTTCAGTGTTTTTTTTTCTTAGATCATTAAAATTTAAAAATTTCTAAAGAATTAAAGTAACTAAACTACATTTTTCAAATGTTTAGTTGAAAAAAGAAATTGAAAAAGATATAAAAATTGAAAAAAGAATTTAAAATTAAACATGATATTTAAGGATTGAAAAAAGATTAAAATTTTAACAAAGAATTTAAAAATTGAAAAAAGAAATTTAAAAAATTTGAACAGGATTTTTTCTTTTAAAAAAGTGAACCATTTCACTTTCTACTATAAGAGTAGTATCATCTGCATATCTGAGGTTGTTGATATTTCCACCAGCAATCCTAATTCTGTCTTGTGATTCATCCAGCCTGACATTTCCCAAGATGTACTTTGCACATAATTTAAACCATCAAGGTGACAATATATAGCCTTCAGAGGTGGTATTCAGCAGGTTCTGACCAGTTCTGGAGAACCGGTAGCGGAAATCTTGAGTAGTTCAGAGAACCAGCAAATACCCCCTCTGACTGGAGATTTTACAGTATCATTCCCCTGCCACGCGCAACAAGCCACACCCACAGAACCGGTAGCAAAATAATTTGAATCCCACCACTGATAGCCTTGTTGTCCATATTACCCTCTTTTGAAGCAATCAGTTGTTCCATGTCTAATTCTAACTGTTGCTTTTTGGCTGACATGAAGGTGTAAGACCTGCCCAGAGGGGGGCTACACTTTTATTGACAAGGGGTTTCCTGATCATCAGCCACTTTAGTGCTGAAATGCAGCTTCAAACAGCAACTAATCGACTCAGGCAGCCCCAGTGAGTACAGCAGAGCAGTACAGAACTCACCTGGGCAGCTTGGACGGGGGGAAAGTGACTTATTTAGGGAAAGCATAGCACAATGGGTGGGTGGGTGGGTGGAGCTATGGGTTCACCTGAACCTCGCTGATCATCCAGCAGCCCACCACTGGACCTGGCCCAATCTCATCCCTTAGGAAAGAAAGCCCCTTGACTCTATTTGGATAAAGCAATGGGTTATTTTATTAAAGGTGTTGATTGTAGGAATGTCAAGCCAGCTCTGAATTCATCAACATTTGCCAGGTACAAGAAAGGTTCACCCACAATTACACACACAGAGACACACACATTTCCAGTGAAACAGAGCTCGCCAGCATGTTTTGAGAACATTTAAAATTTTGGAGATAATCCGCATATTACTCAGGTTGCTTGGGCTTGGGATGCTGGTACAAACATGTTTCCCCCACAAACACATACACAAACACACACGGAGATGGAGATGGAGATGGAGATGGAGATGGAGATAGAGAGAGAGAGAGAGAGAGAGAGAGAGAGAGAGAGAGAGAGAGAGAGAAAGAGAGAGAGAAAGAGAAAGAGAAAGAGAAAGAGAAAGAGAAAGAGAGAGAGTTTTCATCCTCCTCCTCCCCTTTCTGGCTTTTGATGGCAGGAAACACATGAGGTGCCAAGCCAAATCAGGCAGAGCTGACATGAGCCTACTCAGGTGACAGGTATGGAATTTTGGTACTCCTTATTTTTAAAGAATTTGCCACAGATTGTTGTGATCCCCATTATCAAAGGTTTTAGCATGGTGAATGAAACAGAAATAGATGGTTTTCCGGGAACTCTCTTGCTTTCTCATAATCCAGCAAATGCAGGAAATATGATCTCTACTTCCTCTACCTTTTCAAAAAAATCATTTCTACTTCTAAATTCTCAGTTCACATACTGCTGCCGCCTAGCTTGTAGCATTTTCAATATAACCTTGCTAGTGTGTGAAATGAGTGCAATTATATGGTAGTTTTATACATCCTAGTATTTATTATATATTTATTAGGAGTGATCTGGCTTAAGTAGCTTTCACAATTAAACTACAGAGCTTTTTTTTTTATGGTTCTTTATTTTGCAATTCTATGTTAATTTTATTTCAAAAATCTGATATGTAACCTCTACCTCTATTTTAGAATGATTGTTATATTAATTATTTGGTACTGGCCTAAAACTAAAATAAAAAAAATGTTTATATATTCTTTGTTTCAAAAACATTCACATGTATGTTTTTGTAAACATAGAATTATGAATTATTTCTCACCCTTCTTTTGTTCATCTTTGATTGCCTCTGTTTCAGGTTCATCCTTTTTTGAGAAGAGTGAGTTTCAACAATAGTGTTGGTGAAAAGATCTCTTTTGATAAAAATGGAGAATTCATTGGTGGTTTTAATATTATCAACTGGATCACATTCTGGAATCAATCTTTTGCTAGGATCAAAGTTGCAGTGATAGATCCCACAGCTCCAGCAGAGAAGTTCTTCAATATTTCTGTAGATTCCATCACATAGCCATTAGGCTTTAATAGTGTTAGTTTTTTTAATCTAGATTTGTCTGTCTTCATTTAAATATCTGTATTGATGAAAGTCTCAGAGCATCATCTCTGACTAACCTAGGCTCAAATTTCTTGGAGAAGGAAAGGTATCAGTAATATTTTTTTTTTTAACTTTTCTAGCAATTGCTATTGAATGTTTTATCCTTTCCTGGCTCCCTGTTAATTATGGACAATGGCTTTCATGTTTTTGAAGTAAAAGCTGCTAGATTTCATCAGTTTGCTGACTTCAAAATTCAGAAGTTGTGAAAACCAACTTTAACTAACCAGCACAGAAATTGTCTTTGAAGAGTGGTGATTGTAATTATCAAAGGCCATAACTACAATTATTGTTGATATTTAATCAATTATAATTCCAGAGCAATTACTTCTAAAATTACCACAAAACATTACTTTCTTTTTAATCTGTTGATTAAATGTAACTCTCCTTTCTGTATCTCAAAAACTCTTCTTCATTAATTGATAGGCATTACTTGTATCTTTGTGTAATTATCCTTGTAAGACAGGACACAGCAAGGCCAAGAAAGAAGGACAGTTGTTTTGTTGTTATGATTGTCGTCTATGTCCAGAGGGGAAGATATCAAAGGAGAAGGGTAGGAAATTTTCAAATACAAACCTATGACTATACACTGTCTACAATCAATTGCACTGTGTTCTTTTTCAGACAAGGATGAGTGCTCTCCATGTCCTGAAGATCAATATCCAAATCCTGGCAAAAATATGTGCATTCCAAAGCGGATCACCTTTTTGTCCTATGAAGAACCCTTTGGGATCAGTCTGACTGTTCTTTCTCTTTGCTTTTCTTTGATGACAACTTTGGTAATCACAATCTTCATCAAACACAAAGACACTCCTATCGTCAAAGCCAACAACCGGAATCTCACTTATACACTGCTAATTTCTCTTCTCCTCTCTTTCCTTTGTGTCTTTCTATTTGTTGGGAGGCCCAATACATTAGTTTGTTTCTTTCGACAACCAGCTTTTGGTCTCATTTTTTTCTGTGGCAATTTCTTGTGTATTGGCCAAAACCTTTCTTGTGGTTCTAGCATTTATGGCCACCAAACCTGGTTCCAGATTGAGGAAATCGGTGGGGGGAAGGATGGTCAGTTTCATTCTACTATCCTGTTCCCTTGTTCAATTAAGTCTTTGTGCTGTGTGGCTGATAACATCCCCACCGTTTCCAGATTTTGATGTCCTTTCAATGTCTGAAGAAATCATCCTGGAGTGCAATGAAGACTCAGTCATGTTCTACTGTGTTTTGGGCTTTATGGGTTTTCTTGCTCTGATTAGCTTTTCTGCTGCTTTTCTAGCTAGGAATTTACCTAACAGTTTCAATGAAGCCAAATTCATCACCTTCAGCATGTTGGTCTTCTGCAGTGTTTGGCTGTGCTTTATTCCAACCTATCTAAGCACAAGGGGAAAATATACATTGGCAGTGGAGATCTTCTCCATGATCTCCTCCAGTGCTGGCTTATTAATGTGTATCTTTCTTCCCAAGTGTTTTATCATTGTAATGAGACCTGAACTGAATGATAAACATTAGCTCATAAAGAGAAAGTTTTAAGAAATCTTTTCATTTGTCTGATATAGTTTATATGTACGTGTTGGAGAACTTCCCCACTTTGACATTAAGACAGAGAACAATGTACAGAGGCAGTGATGTTCTTTGTTTCCTTGTCCCCTGAGATTTGGGTAGCCTGGAAGTGTTTTTTGCCTTCTGGAAGGCAATTATAACTGGAATCTATAAAAATATAAATTACAGCACAAAATGATGTATTTGTTGAGGTAATTCCCCGTTAGGAGAATGAGCACATACAGGGAGACGTAGTGAGAGTGGTGAAGAACAACACACAAACAGCACACAGATACACTGTACAGTAAATGTAGGTTTTTACTTCCAATAAACGTTTAAGTAAAGTTCAAAATAAGCAGTTCAAGTCACTCACAGGTAGATCAGTCAGTGTCCAGTCCAGGGATAATCCAGATATCAAAGTCCAGTATCAAAAAACAGTTCAGTAACAGACTTACATCAACGATCAGTAACAGTCATTAGAAGGAACGGCAATACTCTCCAACAGAAGGAAACAGAGATTCACTGAGGCACTGCAAACAACCCAGGTTTCTGGCTCCATCTTATGGCCATTTTCAGAACCACAACCGATTACAGTTTTAGCATGCTCTTAAAGATACAGTATTAAAATGTCTATTCTCGTTTATATATTTCCAACCCAAATAACTGTTAGGAGACTTACATTCCTAACATTCTCCCCTTTTGGGTAGGACAATACATACAACCTTACATTCTAAGTCCATAATCCTTGAAGAAAGCTGTTGTATTGGTCGGACGGACACACCAGGCAGACACAGGAGCTGAAGAATAACGTTTCTTTATTTGAAGCAGTAACAGATTAACGTGGCTGCCCAGCTGGGCTGGCAGCCGGCTGGCTGGAGCCGGAGCCCCAAAAGCCCCGGTTGATGCCGTTTGACAGCTCCTTATATAGTCTGCTGTCAAACGGCACCAACCAATGGGAACAGTCGGTGGTCCTGCTCAAAATGCGGACCAGATTGAAGACTTATCTAGTCAGGGACACAACACCCCTTTCCCCTAGCTAAGGGCATGCGCTGCCCAGCCTTTTGGGAATACAATGGTATAACAAGGAAATTGAACTAGTAGCGGCTTTGCACACCTATCCACTAGGCTTACAAAAAATGGCACCCCACCTGTCACAAGGCAGGAGCCTGAGAAGGGGAACCAGATAAGATGATGAATAAACATGTCTGGTGACTGCCTGCATGGGTTAGGGCAGAGGTGCCTGAACCCTAAGGCTGGAGGCTCGTTGTGCTCTCCTGGCCCCCTTGGGACAAGAACATCCAACCTCCCACCTACCTAGCTTTCGCCCCCCCCCGGGGAGTGTAGTGCTACTGTCAAGGGAGACAAGCCCAGGTGGGGAAAGACCCTGGAGGTGGGTGCATGGAAGGATTCTAATGGTGGGTGCGCACCTCCTTGTTCAACGCCTGACACCCACCACCCCCTAAATACCGGATCCATCCCCCAGAGTCACTGGGAAGGAGGGGGGTGCAGAGAGAATTTTAATTAACAAAAGTGAGAGAATGAAGAAAAGTCTCAAACAACTCAGTGAATCATGGAAATGAACACCAGCCATGCTCAACCCCGAAGGGGCTGCAGACCTGCAGAGCCAATGGCTGCACCCAGTCCACAATGGGGAAAAGCTGCACCGGCAGTGGCCCGTCGCTCGGCAGCTGGTGGGAGTCGAGGAGGCGCTCAGGCTGTCGGCGGCCGCGGCGGAGGTGGCAGCGGTGGCGACGGCCGGGACGGGGAGGCGACTGCAGCGGACGTCGTGCGGTGGCGGCGGAGGCCGAAGAGGCCGCGTAGCGGCGGCAGAAGGCCTCAGCGGCAGAAGAGGCAGCGGTGTCCCAGACGGGGGCGGCTGCCAGCGGGGGCCGCGGCGGCAGCGACGGAGAAGAACGAAGAGGCTGCGCGGCGGCGGCGGCGGCCGAAGAGGCCGTGCGGCGGCGGTGGAGGCTGCGTGGCGGCGGCGGAGTGAGGCGGCGGCGGAGTGAGGCGGCGGCTGCGGAGGCCACGGCGGCAGCCGAAGAGACGGCAGGCGTTCCAGACGGGGGTGGCTGCAACGGATGGCCGCAGCAGTGGCGACGGCCGGACCGAGGGCGGCAGCGACGGAGGCCGCAGCGGCGGCAGAGGCCGCAGCTCTGGAAAACCGCGGCGGCAGCAGGGAGGTAACGGCGGCCGAGTCGGTGGGGGGGGTGGAAGCGGAGTCTCGCCGGCCTTCACGGCCTTGAGGCGACGTCTGGACCTCTGCTAGAGGCTGTAGACTTCTGCGCTCTTGTAGCGCCAACGGGGGTGCCTTTGGCATGGGAGGCGGCTCTATGCCTGCTAACGGGGGAAGGTCTCGCCGGCCTTCACGGGCCTTGATGGCGACATCTGTTCCTCAGCTGGGGAGGCTTCAGACTTCTGCGCTCTTGATAGCGCCAACGGGGTGCCTTTCGCACGGGAGGCTAGAGTGCCTTTCTCTTCAGTCAGGGAGATTTTCAGCTTCGTGCCTTCAAAAGGGCGCACGCAACATGGCCTGTCAGGCAGTGACTTTCTCCTCAGCTCAGGGAGACTTTCTCCTCAGCTCAGGGAGACTTTTTTCTCAGCTGAGGAGGCTCTTTAAATTTGGCGTGCGCAGAGACTGTCTGCGGCTCCAGACATTCTGTGGCTTCAGCTCTATCTTCAGTGACTTAGCTTCTTGCCTGGGTGTCTCTTCTGACATCCCACCTTCGTCGCCAGTGTTGTATTGGTCGGACGGACACACCAGGCAGACACAGGAGCTGAAGAATAACGTTTCTTTATTTGAAGCAGTAACTGATTAATGTGGCTGCCCAGCTGGGCTGGCAGCTGGCTGGCTGGAGCTGGAGCCCCAAAAGCCCCGGTTGATGCCGTTTGACAGCTCCTTATATAGTCTGCTGTCAAACGGCACCAACCAATGGGAACAGTCGGTGGTCCCGCTCAAAATGCGGACCAGATTGAAGACTTATCTAGTCAGGGACACAACAAAAGCCTTATGCTTTATAGAGCCTTGGGCCTTTGTAAAATGATCTGCTATATTGTTTTCTGACATAAAGTATTCCAGCTTAATCATTTTACTTTGCACATATTGTCTCACATTTAAATATCTAAAATCTGTGTGTTTCAATCTTATTTTAACAGCAATATTTGAAGCAATCTATATTGCTGATTGGTTATCTTCATAAACAACAATAGAATCTGTTACATCAATTCCCATGTCAAATACTAATTGTTTATAACAAACTAAATCTGTACATAATAAAGATAAACATGAGAATTCAGCTTCCATTGTTAACAAACTTAGATGTTTCTGTCTTATAAACCTCCATCCAATCAACACTTTTCCCAATAATACTACAGTACCCAATGTAGATTTTTGTGTGTTTATGTCTGTAGTGAAACTTGCATCAGCATATGCAGTTAAACCTAGTTCATCTTTAGGCTCCAAATACAATGCATAATGCATTGTTTGTTTCAGATATATTAACACATGTTTAGCAGCTTGCCAGTGCCTTTCAGTTGGCTCAGTGTTAAATTTCACTAATTGGTTAACACTGTATGCAATATCTGGCCGTGACCAATTACTCAGATAAGATAAACTATCAATGAAGGACTGACAAATGTTCTTATCAAAAATAGGACTTTGAATATCACTTTGGTAAAACTCCTGGCTCATCGGTGTCTTAGCCAGCTTACAAAGTTCCATTTTAAAACTTTTTAGTAATTGGTTAATTTTATCTGCCTGTGAGATCTTGTATCTTCCCCTAGTTCTATGTATCTTTAAACCAAGATATTGTTTGATTTGTCCTAACTGTTTTATCTTAAATTTCTTCTCTAACAGTGAGATTATTTTAATAGCTTCTTGTTCAGTTTTGGTGATTAATGTTATATCATCAGTAAACAATAGCAACAATGAAATTACACCATTACTTTCCTTTAAAAAAAAAACATGGATCAGCCCTTGCAGCTACAAAACCTATCTTAGTTAATTCTTTAACTATACATTGGTTCCACTCATATCCTGATTGCTTCAAGCCATAAAGACTCTTTTTCAATCTCCAGCAATCAGTTGTATTAACATTTTTGAGACCTAAAGGTTTCTTTAAATAAATAGTGTGTTGCAACAGTGCATGCAGATATGCCGCCTCTACATCCAAATGATTTACAATGTATTCCTCCTTAACTGCCCACACTAAAGCTGCCCTTAATGTAGTAGCCTTCAGACTAGGTGCAAACACCTCATCATAGTCATTTTCTGTCTGATCGAACCCTTGTGCCACTAACCTGGTTTTATGGGTAACTGTCCCATCCACACCTGTCTGAAGCTTATATATCCATTTACATCCTATGGCGTGTTTACCTGGTGGTAACTTAACATTTTCATATACCTTCAATTTTTTTAATGATTCCAGTTTCTTATCCATTGCTTTCTGCCAAGCAGTCTGATCCTTAGCAGGAAACAGGTTTTTTTCACTATAGTTACTTGGAACTGTATTGACTTGGCATACAACACTAGTCTGATATCTATCAGGTGGTCATGTTACTTGGGTTGAATGTCTTGGTAATACAGGGCTTACTCGTGGACTTTCCTGTTCCACCTGCTCCTGTTCTTCTCTCTCCTCCTGTGCCTGTTCTCCTATTTCCTCCTGTGCTTCCTCTTTAATGGCTATTCATGGTTTACTTATTTTATCTTTAGGGACTATTTGGGTGTCAATAATAATATCATTGTTGGAGTTCCGGTTTGCAGGGCTTCCTTGGCAGGCAGGAATCTGCGATTGTGTGCAGTTTCTGCCTGGGCTCGCCGCTGGAGTGCCCCAAGCCAGCTGGCTATGGGGCTAAGCCACCCTGTAGAGGTGGTGAAGATGGGGGACCACCAGCAGGGTCAAGGGGAGCCACATCTCTCCTCCTCGGCTGGTCAAATTCCCTTTCCCGAAGGTGGTAGAGCGGTGGTCAGAGATGGCCGCCTCAAAGAAGCACTGAACCGTAAAAGAAAGTGCAGGAGGAAGTTAAGAAGTGAAAGTTTTGGCTGACCGGGATAAAAAGCAACAACTAAGGTACCCTGGAATTTAAATTTTATAAAAGATAACATTGCTCCCAAAGAAGAGTCGGAAGCAGCGAATGAAAGTGAAAAGGGAAAGTTTTTTTTCCTTCTCTCTCCTTCCTTACATTGACAACGAAGAGAGTTGAATAAGAAATCTGAAAAATCCACTTTGGCACTAATAGGCATTAAGCTGAAAATATAATTAATTGCCAAAGGGACAACTAAGATTTCTGGACACTAAAAAATCCTTTTTTTATAAGCAGGAAGGGGGAGGAAAAGAATAAGGGCAAGATCTGGAAGGAGGTGATTGCCTGTACTTTAAAAGAATATAAAATTAAATCTTAATACGACTTCTAAAAGATACATTTTAACTGGAACTTTGTAACCAAATAGTAACCCCCTAGGAAGAGAAAGTGAGAAAAGAAGAAAGTGTAAAAAGAAACAATTTGTGTGTATTTGGATTGCTTGGTGACTTTTGGATTTTTGGATATTATATTTGAATGACTATAAACAATTGGGTGGTTGTTTAAAAAATTCTACAATGGCATTAACATTGGATAACCTGAAAATGGAATTTAAAAAATATAAAGAAGAGGTACAAGAAGGAAAGGGCTCCTTTGGCTCTGTTTTTCAATTTTTAGAAATGGCGATCTGTAACTACAAGAAATTACAAGAAAAGACTGCGCAACAAGAAGATTGGGACAAAGAAGAAGCCATCTTTAATGAACAAGTAACTTTATCTAGGGAAGAAAGGGGAAAGGGGGAAAAGAGAATGGAGAATTTAAGACTAAAAAAAACAGCCAAAAAAGTGAAAAATAATTTGAAAAGTGGATATAATGTTGGAAAGCAACAGAAAAGGGGAATACAGAAGAGGGAAATGGAGGTGGAGAGACAGGGGGCTACAAAGGGGAGAGAAAAGAAGAAAGGGAACAAAGAAAGGAAGAGAAGTTACAAAGGTTTGGTGCAAGATGTAAAGAAACAGGACCTATTCAGAGATAGTGAGTGAAAATTTAACTGAAAAAGGGATTCTGTGAAGGTACATAAGATTGTATTGTTATATTTGTAATAGAAATAATCTTAGAAAATTGGGAAACAACATATGATTAAAAAGAGGGATAAAATAGACAGTGTAACTTAGTGAAACTTTTGTGAACAAAATAAATGAAATAAAATAAATGAGAGAGTTGAACTAAGAAGGAATGGGAAAATGTTAATTACTCAGTGTTTTATAAAATATAAGTGAAGTGGGGGGAACTAACTATGGAAAGTTTATAAGTGTTCCTGTAGGAATATGATATCTATCTGAAAAGTAATGTGTAAAATGTTAAGATTTAAATGAATATTAATATTAATGATAGAATTGAATTGGAATGGGTTGTTGTTTTAATCATATTATACATTTATAATTTTTTCTTTTTTTAAAATACAATGTGTAGCTTTAGAGTGTACCAAGCAGAATCCGAATGGAAGTTATGTATTATATTAAGTGTTATAATTTTAGGGGAAAGATATAAAGGCATCCTACTCCAATCAGTGATTACAGGAGAAATTTTGTTTAATGAGAAAAGATAGTAGATAGTTGAAACAGGACAGACAAAGAATATAAATATAACGATTTGAATTGAGATGGAATAAATAAAATAAAATTAGGGAAGTTAAAAGAGGGGAGAAGCTATATAGAAAATGTAGAATAGTGATAAGATATGAAATGGAATATAAAAATGAGCATGAACTTGAATTTGAGTCTGTACGAATAGATGTAACCCGGGATCATGCTGCTTTCAAAAAAGGTGTTTTATGTTTTCATGTTTTATGTTTTGTTTGTTTATGTTTGTTCTTAAAAATCAATAAAAATTTTCAAAATAATAATAATAATATCATTGCTGGATTCCTGTTCCAGTTTATCCCACCCAACTTGCTCAAGAAATTTTGCACTAGCACTACAATGAACATGAGCTAAGATAGATCTAAGTGATCTATGGTTGGCCTCATAACCTACAAAAATTAATTTCTTAGCTCTATGTTGCCCTTTCAGTCTTACTTTTAAGGGAATATGCACCCATACTGGAGCTCCAAATGTGTGTAGATAACTTAAATTTGATTTTCTGCCATGCCAATGAGTGAATGGCAATTCACCAGTTGTTGTGTTAACTACATTGTTTGAAACATGATTACTACACATTATGGCTTCACCCCACAGTGTTTCAGGCAAACCTGAATCAGATAACATAGTGCGAACCATGGCTTGTAATGTTTGCCCTCTTTGTTCTACAAACGAGTTATGTTGTGGTCTGTAAGGTGCAGAATGTTTATGCTTAACACCAGCCAGTTTCAACATAGTTTGGAACCTTTTGTTAACAAACTCAGTCCCATTATCAGTAACTAAAGTAATTACTTTACTCCTCATTTTTCTCTCTGCAAACCTTAGCCAGTTAAAGAAATGTTGGGATGTTTCTGTTTTGTTTTTCATAAGATAGCAGAAACTGTATCGTGAGTTATGGTCCATTGTACTCAAAATACAGCAGGCACCTCCTAAACTAGGTTTCTTAGGACCAATTATGTCAACAAACACAACCTCTAAAGGTTCTTTGGTCTTAAAACCATTAAGTCTGTTTGCTGGAGTAACCTTGCTTTTATCCTGGCTACAAGCATTACAGTTTAAATGCTTGGTACAGAGTTTCAATTTTACTCCCTCTGCCAATTTAACAGTTTGTTTGAGCATTTTGAAATTAATGTGCCCCAGATGTCTATGCAGTAAGAATATACATTCATCATGTGGCTTAACATTATTATAAACTGAGTTAGCCATCTTCAACTGATCACCATGTATCACATATAAATCATTCTCTAAAGTAGCAGTAACACTTTTACCCTCTTTCTCTATTATACAGTTATCTCCCCTAAAGGTTACTACATAACCAATATTAACTAAAGCCCTTACTGATAACAAAATAAATTTCAGTTTAGGTATATAAAACATGGTTAAATGCTCATTTACACATGAATAATATGCAGTACCTTCACCAGACGCTTTCATCTTCCAACCATTTGCCAATGATACATGTTGCTTATTCATGGACATCTTTACAAACCTCTCTCTATTTTTTTTAGTAATCCACTGTGATGCTCCACTATCAACACCCCACAAATCATGGTTTACTGTTGAATTGCTAGACATAGCTAAACTAACATTCTTCTTTGCCTTCTGGTGATTACCAGTATTCTGTTGTTTTCCCTTCTTACACAATCTAGCTATATGTCCTCTAGCCCCACAAGAAAAACTTTTCCTAACAGTATAGGCAGTTGAAGACAAATTCTCTTCTTGTGGTTGTTCCTTCCTCAGTTGGTCCCTGTCCAGTCATCTTCTTGCTTCTTCTAACAACCTTCTGGTTATGTCAGTCAATTTCAATTTATCTTTGGTCAGGACTTACAGTGAAGATACGTAATCATAACTTTCATCCAATGAGGAAAGAATGATGTAAACTTGATGCAGCTCTGAAAATATCAGTTCCTTTTCATGTAGCTCTTGAAAAGTTCTTTTCATGAAGTTCAAATGAGCTAACGTATCTCCACCTTTCAGAAGACGTGCTCTAAACAGTTTACGTGTAAGATGTATGTATTCACCTACACTGTCACAAACATAAA
Organism: Notechis scutatus; assembly: GCF_900518725.1. The sequence continues at coordinate 20,495 of NW_020717605.1, read as the reverse complement.
TCCTCTTCAAATTCAACTAACACATAGCAGCAGACTCTTCTCCACCAATATGGACTAGCTGCTAGTCACTCAGTGTTAGTCCAGTTATACAAAGAGCTCGTTTGTTGTTCCATTTAAAGTCAGCAAGCTTCTTGGCATTGTCCTCATTTTCTGGATCCCAAGCATTTACATTTGGTGGATCTTGAACTACAGTCCATAACCCTTCCTTAAGCAGAAGTAGACTGCACTTCATAGACCAGGAAACATAGTTTGTTCCATCCAACTGGATTATCAGTGATAGACTTGTTGAAGTGTCTTGTACCATCTTTTACCAGGATAGTAACCCACAATTAAACAGTAAACAGCTGTCTGTATACAGTACTGTGCATTCACACCAACTTTCAGTTATCTGAGCCTGGTATGGCCTGGGCCAATAACCAGTGTTGAGGTAATTTCCAATTAGGAGAATGAGTACATACAGGGAGACGTAGTGAGAGTGGTGAAGAATAACACATAACCAGCACACAGATACACTGAATAGTAAAATGTAGGTTTTTACTTCCAGTAAACGGTTAAGAAAAGTCCAAGATAAGCAGTTCAAGTCATTCACAGGTAAATCAGTCAGTGTCCAGTCCACGGATAATCCAAATATCAAAGTCCAGTATCAAAAAACAGTTCAGTAACAGACTTATATCAATGATCAGTAACAGTCATTAGAAGGAATGGCAACAGGGTTGCCAGATCACAGCTTGGCTCTGCGGCCAAACTCAAGTCAAAATACGGCCAAATTTGGCCAAATTATTTTCTCTCACGGCCAATTTTTTTTATGCAATGTAACGTGAGGATATATTGTTTTTTGTTTTTTTAACTGTTTTTAAATAATCAAATCATAAAAAATAGTCAACCAGGGGGCTCAGGATCGTGTGCAGCACTCACCCATCTCCTCTGGCACCTCCCGCTCCCTGTGCTCTGCTTCGCGCCTGCCTCTCCTCCTCCTCCTCGCTGGCTCGTTCTCTCTCATTCCCCAAGTGGTGCCCCTTGCACGAAGGTTGGGGTGGGGTGGGGTTCTCGCGGGGCGCATCCAAGGTGCAGCTCTGGGCAGAGGGGAAAGGGAGTGAGAGCGAGAGAGAGGCATGTGAGCCGAAAGCTGGAGTGGGGTGGAATGGAGGGGCTCAGATCCCAATCCAGACCCCTCGTGGGAGCCCCCAAAAGCAGCCCTGCACTTGTCCGGGGTGCCGGAGGAGCGCCGGGGCCATGGCTCGCCGCCGCCGGCGGAGCTGTCAGCCAGGGGAGGAGGGTGCACGACGAAAGGTGCTGAGCAGAGGCGAAGGCAGACGCCATCCGAAACAACCAGAAGAGGAGAAGAGAGCAAAAGAGACGAGAGAGGGAGAAAAAGCCGCCGAGGTTCCAGCCAAGGGGGTTTCTTTTGCTTTTGCTGCTTTCCAAAGGCGGCGGGGGCATGCAAGAATCGAGGAAAGGGTTGGACCTAGGGAAAAATTAAATTAAAAAATAAAAAATCGGAATAATTGCAATGGTGAGAAAGTGATGCAAAGGTTCCTGATTTGCAAAACACACACATACACACACAAAAAAAAAAAACCATGAAGCTTGCAAAAATAAATAAAAGGAGCTTGCAAATTTCAACAACAACAACAACAACAAAAGGATCTTGCAAAAATAAAAAAGGAGCTTTTTGCTTTTGCACTGAGGGTCGGGCGCGCTTAATTGGGCAGGAATCTCCCTCTCGGACGCTGCTCCGGGCGTGGTCCTCGGCCAAGGGGCAAGCAAGCCAAGGCACCAAACCACACGATTTATTTATTTTTATCATTATTATTATTTTTGGAGGGGTATTTTAAGGATTCCCTTAGGATTCCTTCACAAAGCGCAAATATAACGAGCGGCGACGCAAGGCGTGCCGGAAAGAGGCGCTTCGTGGCGGAGCCACTGAGGCGAGCTTTCTCCCCACCCCGCGTTCCTTTCTCCCTCAGGCCGCTGCTGAGGGCAGACTTCCCTCGTCCGTAGGCTGCTGCGAGATTTCCCCCCACCCTCTGGGGATGAGGTCAGACCCGCCATTTAGCCCAAATTGGGGCTGGTGGGGGTAGAACTGAAAACCGGTATTCGGCCAAAATTTCCATTTCACGGCCAAGCAACTTTCATACAGCCAAATTTCTGGCCAAATATATTTGGCCGGAGACATCATTTTTTTCAAGGCCAAACAGACTTCTATATAGCCAGATGTCTCGAATTTGGCCGGAAAAACGGCCAGATGGCAATCCTGAATGGCAATATTCTCTCCAACAGAAAGAAACAGAGATTCACTGAGGCACTCTAAACAACCCAGGTTTCTGGCTCCATCTTACGGCCATTTTCGGAACCACACCCAGTTACAGTTTTAGCATGCTCTTAATGATAACGTCTATCCTAGTTTATATATTTCCAATCCAAATAACTGTTAGGAGACTTACATTCCTAACAGTACTGACATATTTATTCACATTATTGATATACTGACATATTTTAGTATATTATGGAGAGCTCTGACTAAATATATTGATTAAATGTGAATTGCAAATTTGTCTTTACTGGTCATCTTAATACATATGCACTGGGATGTGTAAAAAGAAGTGCAGTTAAATACTAATAAGAATTTGTTTAAACAGGGAAGGTCTATGATTTTTTTTCTGAAGCAATCAGACAGAGGGTATTCCCTGATGCACACCACTTGTAGTCATCACCTACAAATCATGGTATAAATTTAAAAGCTGGCCATATGCTTTCTCCTCAATAGCAAAGGTCAAAGAAATCTCTGGCACAAAAAATAATTCTAGTAAATTGAAATAAATTTCATCAGAATTCCAATACATGCTAATATCCAATTTGCGTAATAGTCTCCTTTTAGGAGATTCAATGCAGTATAATGACTGAGTAGAACAGCATGTTTCATGATCATAAGTCTGGTTGAGTAGATAAGAGTTTTGAAACCCTTGAATAACTGCATAGAACCGTTGGTTCAATGGTCATACGTTTGTTTGAGTAGATAGTTTTGCAACACTTGAATGAGAGGCACACAGTGATTCTAAGTGCCAGTTGATCAGATAACTCAGTGAGCCATGGCAGAATTGATATCTAAAAATCTCACAAATAAAATTCTGAAAGTAGACATTCTGCCTAAATCTTTTTCTGATCATAATACTGTACTTCTGGTTTTAAGAGCAAAGTGTTCGAGTTTTAGATGGAGATTAAATGAAGCTATTCTACAAAAAGAAAGGATTGTAATAGATTATAAAAAGGAACTGCAAGAGTACTTTGAGAATAATATAGGTAAAGCGAAAAGCTTAATGACAGTATGGGATGCTAGTAAAATGGTTATGAGGGGCTATTTTATATAGCACAATCTTTTATAGAAAAAAAGAATCTCAGAAAAAGACACAAAGGATATTGGAGCCAATATTATAAGTGTTTGAGGATGAACTTCTCCAACCACTATCGAACAGAGTAAATGATATACTATGGGGGAAGGGAGGAATATCCCAGACGTGGACATTGTGTTGCTACCAAAGGAGGGTCAAAATGTTAGAAAGACAAAGAATTGTAGACCAATTGCATTATTAAACATGGATTACAAACCCTTTGCTGACATTTTGGTAGAAAATCTAAAGAAGATTTTACAGGTATATACATGAAGATCAAGCAGGCTTTCTATCAAAAAGACAGCAACAAAATAATGTGAAGACTGCTTTAAATATTATTGAACGTTTACAATATCATAATGAGTAACAAGCAGAATAGAATAGAATAGAATGGAATAGAATAGAATAGAATAGAATAGAATAGAATAGAATGGAATGGAATGGAATGGAATGGAATGGAATGGAATGGAATGGAATGGAATGGAATGGAATGGAATGGAATGGAATGGAATAGAATTATAGTAATGCCTTTACACGTACTTGTATTTACATATCCATTTCACTTTATGGATCTAACGATTTTATTTTATTTTTGTCTTGTGGCTCATGCATTCCTGCCTCTCCAAGTCCTCACAGGTTTTGAACTTGTTCATATATGTGACTGTCTCACTATCATTATGGAATTATCCAATTCATATTCCCCAAATCCTATGGGACTCTATGAAAATAGGACCAACTAACACTGAATAATATTATTTATTGTCCCCATCTCATTCCAACTCATGGCTGGGAACCCCAAAGCTGATTTGTTACTATGTTGCACTCTCTAATTTTTCTGAAAAACATCTCCAGAAGGCAGATCTGTCTGATCAACTTCAAACATCTTGTTGTAGAGTGAGGCATTTGTACACAGAAACAAGACACTCATGGAAGTATTCATGAAATTACTATTAATAGCACTGCCTGAAGTGGAGTGTAAGACTCCTATCCTTCAATGTGACTTTCAGGAGCCTCTTCCTATTCGGCACACCTATCATCAGCTTGGAGACATTAATATTGCTGGCATTATTTCTGCCTTCCTTGCATTTTCTAGTCCCATTGCTTTCATTCAAGATCCTTCTCAGGCATTTCATGATGGACTTATGTAAGTACATCATTAATTTATTGTCAAGTGCTGAACCTTGTTGGTAAATCACATGAAGCTTGAAATATTTTCCTCTAATGACAAAAACTCCAGAAAAGAATATCTAAAATAGGATGTCTATAATTTTATGTAAATTATATTTTGCTTCAAATTTCCAAGTAAAGTTGAAATAGTTAAAATAGAGATCAAATCTCCATTTATAACAAATCACATATTAATATCTATTAATATACATATATGTATGCTTCTATTTATGAAGCTGTTACTGCAGTAAAAGGAAGGGAAAACACATATTTCCCATGATAAGTTTTCTCTGATATTTCTGGAACCAAAAAGTAGCCATTTCCTTTTGCATATAATAGTAGAACATAGAAATAAGAATTATTAAACACATTCCACAAAATATGCTGTACTGAAGGATTGCAAGGCACATAATGTGAAACAAACCTTTCTTACTGTGTTATTTTATTTTGCCTTACAGAATAGTTTTTCAGAATTACCAGCATATTCTGATCTTAGCTTTTTCTGTAAAAGAGATTAATGAAAACCTCCAGATTCTAACCAATGTCACAATGGGCTTCCACATTTTTAACAGCAATTTTAGTCCAAGTTGGACTTACTTTGCCTCAATGTTGCTGCCGTTCACTCAGGGAAAATTCATCCCTAACTACAAATGTGGGATCTCAAAAATGTTGACTGCAGTCATTGGGGCATCTGACATCTCTCTTCACATGGCAACTGTATTATGCATCTACAAAGTACCTCAGGTAAGATGTACTGAAGATATACATTATCATCTATATTCCATAAACATCTATATGCTTCTCTTTGTAAAAAGGGGTGACCTTTCAGATTCCTAGATAATATTTTCTGTTTGATAGAATCATCACAGCAGCATGAACAATTGTAATTCTGAACAGGAAATGGGGATGTCTGACACAGCAAAACATGCCCCAATTCCAGACACTGAACTATGGTTAAAATTTGAAATATTTACAATGAGACTACTTCAGAAAAATGTATTTACAGATACCACAAGGGTGACATCTTGTTGATATTTCCTAAAAAACCCAGCTGGTTGCATAATTGCAGTATATAAGGTCAAAGATACCGAAGGAATCAAATGAATGTATAAGTTTTCAGAAGGTCACATAGATGTTTGCAATTTCATATGTTTATTTTTCTGTAGCTGACCTATGGATTTGCTCCAGTCATAGATAAAGAGACTCAAGCAGTTTTCTTCCAACAAATATTTCCAAATGAATCCCACCAAAGCAAGGGCCTCCTGAAGTTGCTGCTGTATTTTAGATGGATCTGGATTGGAATTCTTTGTTTTTTAAACAAGTTTTATTTTCAAGACAAACAATACATAGATACACATAAAACAAAACATAAAAGCATAAAAAATCTCTTATCTGAAAGTTGATTAGTCCCGGGTTAAAACTCCTGGTACAGACACAAATTCAAATTCATATTCATTTTACATACCATTTCATATCTTATTAACATTTTCAGTTTTCTATATGTCTTCTCCTCTCCTTTAAATTTTCTCAATTTTATTTTATTTTATTTATCTCCTCTCAATTCATATCATAATATTTATTATTCTTTGTCTGTTCTATTCCAGCCAGCCCTTTATTTTCCTTCTTTAAAAAAAGAAAAAACTTCTCCTGTACACTATATGGAGTATGATGCCTTTATCTCTTTCCCCTACATTTATAATACTTAATATAAAACACATGACATATATTGGGATTCTGTCTGGTACATTCTAAAATTATACTATATTATCAAAAATAATACAAATCTATTCATTAGTATTAATATTCATTCATATCTTAAACATTTGGGAGCCCTATTTTCCATAGTTATATATTATATCCCTCATCATATATTATAGCTCATTATTTCATTAAAAAGTACCTCCTTCTTCTACTTCAATTCTCATTTCACATGAAATTTTGCTAGTATACCATATTCTAATCATTGATATTAACAATCATTTATATCTTAAACATTTTATCCATTTCAATTAAATATCATGCCTTTATGGGAACACTTATGCTTTTCAAAGATTATTACCCCCCCCCCCCCCACATCACAATCTTAAATCATGTTTCGTTACAGTACTCCCTTTTCTTAACCAAAAATTTCACTAATTTATGTTAAATATTTTATTACATTTTAGGTTACATATTGTTTCTAATTTTCTATGTTTACTTCTAAATACAAGTATAAAAATGCAGTCTTATGTATCTTTCTAGAATCCCTTTAACCATAAAGCTTATCCATTATCTCTAAAAAAAATTTGCTTCTTAACATCTTGCTCCCCACCATTTGGACTTCTCATCCCTTCCTTTCTTTCTTGTTTCTTCTTCTCCTTATCCTCTTTAACCCCTTGTCTCTCCACCTCCCTTTTATTCTGCTTTCCCCCTTTCTGTTGTTTCTTAACATAATGTCCCCTTTTCACCTTATTCTTCTCTTTTTGGGATATTTTTCCAGATCTTAAAGACCTTTTTCCCTTTTTCTCTTGCTTTTTCTCTTCTCCAGTCAAAGTAATTTGTTCATCAAAGATGGCTTCTCCATCTTCTTTGTCCCCATCATCCTCATTCTGCTTCACATAAATATAAACCGCCATTTAAAAGTATTGAAAAATAGTGTCAAGACCATCTTCCCCTCCTTGTTTTTCTCTTTCAAATTTTTGATATATAAGTTCCAATTCATCCATAGATGATGCCATTGTGTAGAGAAAAAGTTTTTCCAAACAACCACCCAGATGATTTAATCAGAAGTAATTTCCAAAGATTCCAAAGTCACCAAACAATCCAAACAGACTATTTCTTTTAGATACCTTCTTCTTCTTCACTCTCTCTTCCTGGGGCCAAAGTAATCACAAATCCTTTTCAAGTATATTTTTTGGAAGTTTTTAAACTCTTTGTAATTCTAGGCAATCTTCTCCTTATTCAAACTTTGCTCTAATTCTTTTTTTCACTCTCCCTTCCCACTCACAGCCAAAAATGTGGTTTTTTTTTTCCCGCTGTCACTTTAGGAAGGAGAGTAGAACAAAGAAAAAACTTTCCCCTTTAGAATATTCGCAGCTTAAAAACTCTCACAGGGAACAATATATACTTAGCAGCCTTCAAGATTCTAGGTCATTTTCTCCCGTCTTGTCCCGGTTAAAATCAACTTTCACTTTTCTTTCAGCTTCCTCCCTCCTGCACCTGCTTGTCCGGCTGCAGCTTTTTTCGTGGCGGCCATTGCTGACCACCGTTCCTCCGCCTCGGGAAAAGGGGGTTTAGCCGGCTGGGGAGGGGGGTTGCGACACCCCCTCTGCGGGGCAGCTATATCCCCCAGATCCAAATGGATCGGGGAAACCTTGACGGTGAACGCAGCAGGGATCGCGCGGTCGTGAATCCCTGCCGCCGCCGAAAGGTTGCAAACCGGGAGAGCTGGATTGGAATTATTGTAGTAAAGGATGAAAAAGGAGAAAAATTTGTCCAGGAGGTGCTCCCCACATTTTCTGAGCATGGTATCTGCATTGAATTCATATCAGAGTTACCAAATGTGGCTTTAAACAGTGATTTTACTGATGTTATAGATGAAGGATTACATATATATCATGTTCTCATGAACAGCACAGCCAATGTGATAATCTTATATGGTGAAATTAAGTCCTTACAAGATCTGAGAACTTTCCTCCAGTTTTCAGAAGTGGAGGATATACCAAAGAAGAATAAGATCTGGCTTATAAATGCTCAGACAGATTACACATCAATTGCCATTCAAAACTCTTGGGATATCCATTTCCTACATGGTGCTTTATCCTTTGCAGTTCACACAAAGCAGATCCAAGACTTCCAAGAATTTATTCAAAACTTGAATCCAAACAACAACAACAACCAGAATGATTATTTTCGGAAAGATTTTTGGGAACAGGCATTCAATTGTTTCTTTCTAAACTCAAAAACTGAGACCTCTGAGAAGAAATGTACTGGACAGGAGAGGCTTCAGAATCTTCCCACATCTGTGTTTGAAACACTAATGAGTGGCCAGAGTTACAATATTTACAATGCAGTCTATGCTGTAGCACATGCTTTGCAATCTCTCTCTCTGTTCAAATCCAGAGTATCAACAAGGATGAAAGAAAGACGAAAACATTTTCACAATCAATTGTGGTGGCAGGTAAGTCTGTTAGCAGAGTAGTGCAGAAACCAACATATCTGTAGTTGTGCATCATGTGTCCATAAACTCTAGCAAACAATATTCTCCAGGAATATTGATGCCTGAAAATCAAAAAGTGAGATGTAATAATGTATTCAGTAATAAAAAATATTCATATGCTGATATTAAAATTGTAAAGGGCATTCTACAAAATTACTTCCTGTCAAGCCCAAATCCAAAAATGACAGATGATAATTCTAAGATGATTTCTTCTTGTTTTACACCTATAGATAAAACCTTGTCAATCTGAGCACTCTATTATCTGTATCTAAAATTTACTCAATGAATTATTAGGGAGGGGTTATCTTCCTCCTCTTTTTCTCAGACATAATATCCAAACTGAATTGTCCTTTACTTCTCTGAAATGCATCCTCTTTGTCCTTGGACTCCACTTCCTCACTACATTCCCTTCTTTTTCTATAAATTTAGTCTATAAATAAATGGAAGGAGGTGATTTACTGCCTCCACATCATTAGCTGAAGCTGTGTTTTTGTTGTTATTGTTAGTATTGTTGTGGTTGTTGTATATGCACTTAGACTTATATATCACTTAACAGTGTTTTAAAGCACTCTCTAAGCGGTTTATAGAGTCAGCATATTGTCTCCAATAATCTGGGTCCTCATTTTACCAACCTTGGGAGGATGGAAGGCTGTGTCACCCTTGATCCAGTGAGCCAGAAGTCAGCAGAAGTAGTACTGCATTCCAACCACTGTGCCACCATGGCTGATGTTCCCTTTTTATGAGGCATAGGGTTCTGGCATCTTCATAGACCATTTCTACACCCAGTTATTCACAACAACATATGTTTATTTTTGGAGCAAATGGATGGAGAAGAATGAGAGCGACTTTATATGCTTCCAAGAACATGGGTCTAAGAGGAAAAGGGAAGGTCTTTTTAATATCTCAGTGCACTTAATAAAAGAAGATGAAGGTGGGATAATATTTTGAGCCTACTTTTTGTGAGATATATGAACTCCCATGATGTGAAACAATAATAAATTTTAAATGATGGACATCTAAGCCATTAAATCATGTATCCAATTAATGCTGGATTTCAAGTTCCAGCAGCTCCTGCAGATGTTGACTCCGACTCTGCTTTAATGCATCCAATAAAAGAAATGGCACTGCCCTTCAGTCCTGAATTCCCACCACTTATCTCTGGGGTCAGCAACCTGTGGCTCTTTCAGCCCTCTGCTGCAGCTCCTGACACAATTCATTTTGCCACCTCCATGGCCTGCCTGCTGCTCACTCAGCACCTTGTAAAGCACAGGGAAATTTAGTGTGCTTCACAATGGAGGAGATGGGGTCCACTCCTCCTCCTGGAGCTCTTTACAAAGCAGAGCCACAATGTGATCCTGCCCCACTTGGCCCTGGTAACAGCAGCGGCAGTGGCTCATTCTCACATCTTGGATGTCACCAACTTTTTATACCAAGCCAGCAGGCTGCTGTGTTGTGATGCCCCACCTCCCCAATGGCCAGCTGATTTTCAGCTCTCTGCCAACCAGTTGATCATCAGCATGCTGCTCATTGATTCGTCGGTCTCTGAACATTAGATTTCCTCCACCTAGCATCAGTTCAGGGGTTCCTTCACCCCCAGGTATGGCAAAGCCATGCGGGGTTTGACATTGTTGCAGGTCAGACCAGTGGCTTGTGGTGGAGAGCAGGTCGTGTGTTTCCAGCACCAACAAAGGCCAGAAGTAGCTTCTTGCCATTTCCTGCTGCAGTCGGTGTGACAGCGAGACCCAGATAGAGATGAGGTGATGCAGAACCAGAATCAGAATTAGAGAGAGAGACACTGAGAGACAGAGTTAGACAGACAGAAAGAGATGGTGAGACATGGAGAGAGACAGAGAGAGAGAGAGAAAGAGAGAGAGAGAGAGAAAGTGAGAAAGAGAAAGAAAAAGAGAAAAACAGAGAGAGAGAAAAAGAAAAACAGAGAGAGCAACAGAGAAAGAGAGATAGAAAGACAGAGACAGTGACACACACACACACACGCACAGAGAGAGAGAGAGAGAGAGAGATTTCATCCTCCTCCTCCCCTTTCTGGCAAAGCCATGCGGGGTTTGACATTGTTGCAGGTCAGACCAGTGGCTTGGGGTGGAGAGCAGACCATGTGTTTCCAGCACCAACAAAGCCCGGAAGTAGCTGCCTGCCATTTCCTGCTACTGTCTGTCTGACAGCGAGATAGAGATGAGGTGCTGGAGAACCAGAATCAGAATAAGAGAGAGACACTGAGAGTGACACAGATAGACCAAGAGAAAGAAAGAGAGAGAGACATAGAGAGAGGGAGAAAGCTGAACAACACACTCAGGACGGGGTGTGGCAAGAGGTGGCTGGGAGGAGAGAGGTGAGGCATTTTAACAACTGGTTCTCTGCCCTACTGACTGGCTGGGTAGGCATCGCTAGGGTGACGTGACTGGGTGGGAGTGAGTACGTTGAGTGGGTTACTCCCACCTTATCATACCAGTTGTTCAATTATTGGCTCCCAGTGTTTTCTTTACTGTGGGAAATGGGTCCAAATGGCTCTTTGAGTGTTTAAGGTAGCAGACCCCTGGCTTAACCTCTTCTAGAGACTTTATTTCTGAGGTAGAATATAGTTTACTAAAATTCTTTTCTAAATTAATTTTAGACTTTACTTTCTAAAAGTAAATCTATCTTCCATTATGTTGTAAATTTAACTGGCAGACCTTGCTTTATTATGGTCATTGGAAGTTTGATTTCCATTGCTAAGTGATGCAGTTATAAGTTGTGACAACCCTTGACCATGCGGTTTAGCAATAACAGTTCTGGAAGACCCCTTTAAACATTGTTAAGTGAGGATTGCATAGTTTTTAAAGCATGAACTTCATGTGATCACTACTTCCAATTTCCTTCTACCTTTCCTATTAACTTTGCTTGTAGAAAGCCAGAAAGATATATTGTAAATCACAATCAAGTAACTGTAGGTTGCCATGACAGTCAGAAATCCAGGCCAATTATTAACTTCCAGGATTGTGATCATATGAGCACAGTAAGGAAGTCATAAGTACCACTTGTTCTGCACTGTTACAATTTCAGATGGTTGCTGAACAAGCAGTCCCTGAACAATGAACACCTGTACTTAAGGGTTGCTGTACTGCCCCAATTATTGTGTTGGTATTCAGTCACTAAGTCTTGTCTGAGTCTTGAAATCCCATGAACCATAGCATGCCAACCCCACCCCCCTGTCATCCACTGTCTTCCCGAATTTGCCCAAATTAATGTTCATTGTGCTGATGACGCTATTTAGCCATCTCATTCTTTGAGAGGTGGGATTCAGTCAGTTCGCACAGGTTCAAGCAAACTGGTTGCTTTTGTGCAGTTCAGAGAACTGGCAAATCCACCACTGACTGGCCCCACCCCACCCTGCCCCATCACTCCTCATCTCACCCCACCCACCTTGGCTGGTGCCTAGAATCATTCCTGCAGCATAGCTACTGCTGTTTTCTGGCTCCCTCACTTGCCTCCACCACATGGTCTCTGTGGGCCAGACAGGTTGCCTGCCTTCACCATGGCATCCCACACGATGTCCATGGCCCAGCTAAGTTGCTCTGATCTGTACCTGATGTGCCTGCAAGGCTGCAATCAATTCCGAAGTCCTGGCCGAGCCCCTTCCACGTGGCCTGCCTTCGCCCCAGCCTCCCACACAGTGCAGCTCCCTGCCAAGCCTTCTTTAACCATTCTCCGCTACCAATCATGTGGCTCAGCTATCTGCCTGCCTGGTGAGCCTTCCTTCACCTCTTTATCAGTGTGAACTGCCTGCAGCCTCTGCCTCTTTGTTCAGCTGAAACTGAGATGGCAGCCACTGCCTCTTTGTTGGCACAAAACCATTTTGGTTCAGTCCAGCAAAGAGGCAGCAGCTGCAGATCCTTTACCTCGGCAAAGAGGCAGAGGCTGCAGGCTCTTTGTGCCAGAAAAGAGGCTGTAGTCTCTAGATCATTAGCACAGATACCAGAGTTGGAAAGGACCTCATAGGTCATCAAGTCCAACCCCCAGGCAGTGGCTACAGGCTGTTAGAGCCAGCAAAGAGGCAGTGGCTTCAGGCTGTTTGCACAAGGAAAGGTGCAGCAGCAGCCAAAGACAGGTGTCTCAGGTTGGAGTTGTGCCCAGCTGTACCAACAAAGGCCATAAGTAACTGCCCACCATTTCCTGCTGCAAAAATATTTTAGAAAACCCTGACTGTTCGCAGTGAGACCTAGAAAGAGAAAAGGCATTGGACAATCACTTGTGGCTGTTGCTGTACAAAGGTAAGTCTAAGGTTCCAGTCATCAACACCACTGCTTCAGCCTGCCACACTGCCACACCTTGCCATGAATAACATGGAGTTGGCCATGCCCACTCAGTCACATGACCCCACCCCCAGCCTTGCCCGATCGGTCATTAGAAAAAACAATTGTTAAATTAGTTGAATCCCACCACAGTATCCTTTGCTATCCTCTTCTCCTTTTGCTTTCACTCTTTCACAACATAAGGGTGTTTTCCAATGAGTCCTCTCTTCTCATTAGGTTGCCAAAGTATTTGAGCTATGTGGGCATAAGCTGAAACATATTTGCAAGTCGCTATATGTCAGTGTCTATTTCAATTACATGTTTTTGTTTGCTAAAAAACTAAAAAAATAAATGTTTTCCCTGTTGCTAAATGTTTACAGTTCCCTTGAAAAATTCATCACTATCTTTCCTGTTTTAAGTGTCTTCCTCTTTTTCAGTGGTTTTTTATTTTTTTCTCTTAGATCATTAAGAATTTTAAAATTTCTAAAGAATTAAAGTAAGTAAACTATATTTTTCAAATGTTTAGTTGAAAGAACAAATTGAAAAAGATATAAAAATTGAAAAAAGAATTGAGAAGGCGGAGCCACGTCACCGCACTACAGCTGTAATTTCGGGGCTCCGAAGTTACAGCTGATATCTTCGCCCCTGGTCGGTCCAATGGACCTAAACCGTCCCGTAGAGACGGTGATAGTAAGGGGCGCGTTCTGTTGATCACAGGGACACCGCAAGTCCCTGGTGGATCCAGAAGAAGCCCCTTTACCATCAGCGGAGAGGCAGCCATTAAGCTGCTGAAGCAGGGACAGCTCCGGAAGGAAGAGAAGAAAGAAAGAGAAAGTGTATCGGCTGGTGAGATTTTTTATTTATTTATTTGGGATAAGGACACCCTAGAAGAAGAAGAAACCTGTAAGATTTTTGACAGAATTTGATAAGATGGACTTAGTGGCGATTTTTTAGGAGATGTCAAAATGAGGCTTGGCTTTTTACTTTTTTTTTTTCTAGTGAACTTCTATTGTGATTAGTAATTGTAACCAGACTGGTTTTTCCTTTTATAATTACCTACTTTCTTTTTCCTTTTTGACTGTTTATATTTTTAATAGAGGCTCTCTTTAGTAATTTTTTCTTTTTTTAAATATATATATATATATATTTACACATATTTTCTTTTTCTATTGGGCTTTTTTTGGGGGGGCGGGAAGAAGGGGGAGTGGAGTAGAGAAACTTTATAACTCTGTAACACTGCCAACTAGAGGCTTGAAAATACTTTACCTGAAGTTGAGAGAACTGTGAGAAACTCTTTCCCAAGGACACTGAGTTGATAAGATAGAGGGAGGAACTCTGGAGAATGTTTTCACAGGTGTCTCTTTGGGATTTCTACAATCAACTGAATATTTGAAGCTTGGCTTTGAAACTTGTGGAGAAGCCATAATAAGAGCCTTGGACGTTTAAATAAAATGCAGTGTGCTCCTTGCTTTACTTGTTAGCTTTTATCCCTCCTCCTCAACCCTATAGTATTTCGTAATATTTGTACACTTTTGCTTATTACTATTATTATTACTTTTCATTTATTTTTTTTCTAAAGGTAAAGCCTCAGAATTTTTTTTTTTTTTTTTTTTTTTTTTTCTTGTGGGGGGGGGGGGGGGTGGACTTTTGCTTTTTTCACCTTTATATGTATATATTCTTTTTTTATGGCGATATTTTATTTTTTTGAGATCTCGCAATTGGATTAAGGTGTGAAGAACCTGAAGAATTTTTTCTTTTTTTTCCTTTTATTATTATTATTATTTTTTAATATTATTGGGTTTTATTCTCCTTCTGACTATCGCAACTGAGGATTAAGGTCTAGAAGAACCTGAAGAAATCTTTCTTTTTTCCTTGAAACCTTTTTCTTTTTTAAATTTTGGGCTTTTTATTTTTTACTGGTTTTTCTTTTTCACGTTTTTCCTTTCCCTAATTGGATTACAATTGCCACTCTGCCAACTGGATTAAAAGAGTGGGAAGATTCTGAGTTATTCAAATGAGTAAGAAAATTCTACCTTCTGGTACCTCAACTTCTGCTCCTGCCTCCCCATCAACTGGAGGACGACTTTCAACAATGGTGAAGCAAGATAAAGGACAAACGGATCTAACGACGGTTATACAAGGAATTCAAGAACTTAAAATGAGTATTGAACAAAGGATGGGGAGTATTGAACAAAAAATTGAAAACATCCAACAAATGATGGTGAAATATGATGAGAGACTGCAAAAAATGGAAGAGAAAGACAATCAAAGAGATGAGAAACTGCAAAAAATGGAAGAGAAAGACAATCAAAGAGATGAGAAAATTGGAAATATTGATGACAGAGTGACAACGCTTGAACAAAACAAGAATGAGATGTTGAAGTGGGAGATGGACAGATCAGAATATTACCTCAGATTTCAAAATATAGAGGAAGAAAAAGGACAAGATCTTGCTGCAGTAATGATAGAAATCTTGGCTGAAGCTCTGGAAATAACAGAGGAAAAGATGATGGATGGAATAGATGAGATATACCGAGTTTTTACAAGATATGCGTCGAGGAATAAGCTACCAAGAGAAGTTCATGTCAGATTTACCAAAAAATCTATTAAAACACAGATATTACAAGCGGCAAGAGAGAAGGCATTGAAATATGGAGATAAAGAGTTTGTGGTTTTAAAACAAGTACCCAGAAAAGTTAGAGAGATGAGAAGAGAATATCGATTCCTGACTAAAATATTATTGGAAAAGGAGGTGAATTACAGATGGTTGATTCCAGAAGGATTAATGGTTACATGGAAAGAACAGAGATACAGAATTGGCTCAATTGACGAAGCAGAATCGTTTTATAATGAATTCTTTAAAAGAAGAGAAATAGAGATAGAAAAAGAGACTACTCTAACTGAATTTCAAGAGGACCAAATAGAGATGGGAAAAGAAGAAGGTGCAGTAGGTGGACAAGTGGAGACTAAAGAACAATGTGAAGTAAGATCAACGAGAGCTGTTAGACCTAAATATAAATCATAACTATGGAGGAAAAAAAATTGATTTCTTTGAATATAAATGGACTGAATTCAGCTACTAAAAGAAGGAAAACCTTTCATAAAATAGAGAAATTAAAATTTGACATAATTTGCTTACAAGAAGTACACATTAAAAAACAACATCAACAATTATTGGTGCGACCAAAAATAGGGAAAATTTTTACTTCTCTGATCCACTGTAAGAAAAGAGGAGTGGTTTTGTACATTAAAGAAACCATTCCAGCAAAACTGATTTATACTGATGAAGACGGAAGAGTATTAATGGTTGAAATAGTGGATAACAATACAAAAATACTCCTGGTTGCAATCTATGCTCCGAATGATAAACAAAAAATATTTTATAAAAAATTACATATGAAAATAATTGAATTGGACTATGCTAATATATTTATAATGGGAGATTTTAATGGAATTGTAGACAATGAATTGGACTATACAGCAAAAATAACACGACAAAATAGGAAGACCCTCCCTAAATCCTTTTTTGAAATGATAGAGGAACTAAATTTAAAAGATATATGGAGGGAAAGAAATACTAAAACTCAACAATATACTTTCTATTCGAATAGACATTCATCATGGTCCAGAATAGATATGATTTGGACGTCAACAGAATTATTATCTAATATTCAAGAAATAAATATTGAAACAAGTACATGGGCAGACCATAACCCAATGACAATTAAATGGAAAGGACAAAAAAGAAGATCTAGATGGACATTAAATAACACTATTTTAAAGGAAAAAGACTTTACACAATGGATGGAAAAAGAACTGGCCTTCTTCTTTAATGAAAACAGAAAAGAAGATACTTCAATACAGAATGTTTGGGACACAATGAAGGCATATGCAAGAGGATTGATAATGGATTATACAAAGAAAAAGAATATTAGGAAGAGGCAAATGATTAAAACTTTAGAAGATGATTATAAAAAATTGGAAAAAGAACTACAGAGAACGCCACAGAAAAAAGATATTAAATTTAAAATGGACATAATCAAACATAAAATGGATCAAACAGAGAAAGAAGAATTGGCGCAAAAAATCAGAAGCGCTAAACAGAACTACTTTGAGGATGCAAACAGGCCAGGTAGATGGTTAGCATACAAACTGAGAAAAGAGAAAGAATCAAGGAGAATACTACAGTTAATGGACGAACAAGGTCAAGTTTGTCATGGTAATAAGGAGAAAAAGAGAATTATTCGAGACTTTTATGCACAATTATATAAGCAGGAGGATCTTGATGAGGGGAAAATCAAACAGTATTTACAAAATGCCAACCTACCTAAGATACCTGATGAAACTGGGAAAATGTTAGAAAATCCTATAACAATGATGGAATTAACTGAAGCACTCAATAGGCAGAATAACAGGAAAGCACCAGGACCAGATGGTTTCCCGGCAGAATTTTATAAAACATTACAAGAATCGTTGAGTATTTCATTGTTAGAAATTATGAATGAAGCTATGATAAATAAGAAAATACCTAAAACATGGTCAGAAGCTTATATTACGCTTATTCCAAAAGAAGGGGCTGACCCATCACAAATTAAGAACTATAAACCTATTTCTTTACTGAATGCAGATTATAAAGATGAATTGGTTTTCATATGCACAAATACACTCAAGGTATCTTAAAGATTCTAAAACAGAGGGATTTTATGATAAATTGACTGACTTAGACAGGATTTTGACAGGTACTGATGAAAAAGTGATTAAAAAATTATATAGTTATTTGCTGGAAATTAAATTAGAGGAAGAACAAGTTAAAAAAACAATGATTGCTTAGGGGAAGAATTTTGGATATGGGATTGATTTAGAGAAATGGCAAAAATTGTGGTCTCAAAATTATAAAATGACAATGTCAGTAGCATATAAAGAAAATTTGTATAAGATGTTTTACAGGTGGCATTTCCCCCCGACAAGAATAGCAAGAATGTTCAAGAACAAATCTGAAAAGTGCTGGAAATGTCATCAGATCCCTGGCTCATATTACCATATGTGGTGGACTTGTGAGGAGGCCAGGAAATACTGGACTAGAATTCGCATATGGTTGGAAGAAATGACAAAAGAACATATAGATTTGAAACCAGAGATTTTTCTATTGGGAATCTTACCTGATACATTTAATAAAAACTTAAAGTATTTGATTGTAAATGTGTTAACAGCGGCTAGGATTGTATTTGCTAAAAATTGGAAGAGTGAGAAAATACCATTAGAGGAAGAAATTATTAAGAAAATACTGGAATGTGCTGAAATGAGTAGATTGACATTTGAAATTAGAGAACAAGAAGATAAACAATTTTATGAAGTTTGGGATCTTTTTTATCAATGGTTAGATAATACAATATAATAATACAATATTTAGAAACCTAGGAAATAATGAATATACATTTTTTTTTGGTTTTGATAATATTTTTAGAATATTTTATTAAGATAGATTTGGTATGATTTTATGATCTGTTATAAAATAAATTAACTAAATTATAGTTATCTCGCTTAAGTTAGAATTAGTAAAATTATAGTCAAATGATTGTTTAATAATGATATTAGGATATATAATTGTTGATTGAGAATATGAGTTATTATGTAACATAATTATTATGATGACTATGAAATGGATGCACAAAAAGGAGTGGTAAACCAACCGATACACTGTCTGTAAATTTATGAAGAATGATGATGTTCTTATGTTATGTTTTATGTTTTATGTGTTTTTATTTGTTGTTAAAATCAATAAAACTTTTACCAAAAAAAAAAAAAATTGAAAAAAGAATTTAAAATTAAACATGATATTTAAGGATTGAAAAAAGATTAAAATGTTAACAAAGAATTGAAAAATTGAAAAAACAAATCGAACAGGATTTTTTTCTTTTAAAAAAGGGAACCATTTCACTTTCTACTATTAGAGCGGTATCGTCTGCATATCTCAGGTTGTTGATATTTCCACCAGCAATCCTAATTCTGTCTTGTGATTCATCCAGCCTAGCATTTCACAAGATGTGCTTTGGTATTCAGAAGGTTCTGACCAGTTCTGGAGAACCGGTAGCGGAAATCTTGAGTAGTTCAGAGAACAGGCAAATACCACCTCTGACTGGAGATTGTACAGTATCCTTCCCCTGCCACGCGCACCAAGCCACGCCCACAGAACCCGTAATAAAATAATTTGAATCCCACCACTAATAGCCTATTACCCTATTTTGAAGCAATCAGTTGTCCCATGTCCAGTTCTAACTGTTGATTTTTGGCTGACATGAAGATGTCATACCTGCCCAGAGCGGGGATACACTTTTATTGAATGGGAGTTTGCTGGTCATGAGACACTTTGGTGCTGAAATGCAGATTCAAACAGCAGCTAATTGACTCAGGCAGCCCCAGTGAGTATAGAAGAGCAGCATGGAAATCACCTGGGCAGCCAAGACTGGGGGGAAGTTGCTTATTTAGGGAAAGCCTAGCACAATGGGTCGGTGGGTGGAGCTAGGGATTCACCCGAACCTCGCTGACCATCCAGCAGCCCACCACTGGACCTGGCCCAATCTCATCCCTTAGGAAAGAAAGTCCCTCGACTCCATTTGGTTAAAGCAATGGGTTATTTTACTAAAGGTGTTGATTGTAGCAATGTCAAGCCAGCTCTGAATTCACCCACATTTGCCAGGTACAAAAAAGGTTCACGAACAATTACACACACACAGACACACATTTCCAGTGAAACAGAGCTCGCCAGCATGTTTTGAGAACATTTAAAATTTTGGGGATAATCCGCATATTACTCAGGTTGCTTGGGCTTGGGATGCTGGTACAAACAGGATCTGACAGGTCTTTCTCACTTGTTGTTTCCCCTCCTGATTTCCCATCACATACACACACACACACACACACACACAGAGAGAGAGAGAGAGAGAGAGAGAGAGAGAGAGAGAGAGAGAGAGAG
>NW_020717604.1:12768-28311 GCF_900518725.1 Notechis scutatus | reverse complement strand
AAATAACCCAGACAACACAAAGTTTATTAAGCACTAACAAAATATAAGCAATAGACAATCAATAAAACTTTTTTTTTAAAGAAGCTAGTCCTCGCCGACTTGTGACAGAGGAAGGAGAAAATTTCCTAAAATCTCTCGTCGATTGTCTGGTTTCCCCCCCAAATTTACCCTACATGAGCTCTTTTTGCTTTGCCTCCCTGGTTAAACGCTCATAAAAACAACGGAAGAAAAGAAAAAAACGGGCCCTCAACATCACTTACCATCCTTGAGAGAAAAGGAGACCAGGTCCTAAAAGAGAAAGACGTGGGAGAAGCGGTGAGGGTTTTTTTGTTTTTGTTTTAAAAAGGAAACAAGGGCATTCCCCAGAAAGTCTGAACGTGGGTCGGTTGGCGAGAAGGCAGCCTCCTCCCCTCATGGAAAAGAGAAGGGAAACGGGGAGGTTTGTGCGCGGCACCTCCATGCCCAGAGGTGCTGCATTTTTGGGGAGCAAAAGGAAGAAAAGGGTATCGCCTCCTGCAGTGTCTTTCAAAGTCCTCCTTAATTCAGAAAGGATCAACCACACCCACCGGTAAGCTTAGGACGGGTGTGTGTGTGTATGTGTGTCAAACTCAAGATCCATCCCTTGGGGTGCTTAGATCCGGCCCATGGGGGGTGAGGCCGGAAACAGCAAAGGACTCTGGCCTGCCAGCAAAAATGGAGCATGGGGGGGGTCTTGCACAGCTCCCCCCCCACCCCGGTGCCCCGCTTTTGACTGCGATGGCTCCTGTGGCCCCCTGACAGAGAAAATGGAGCTGAGGGAGGGGGGGGGCTGCTGGAAGCTGTTGTGGCTGAAAACGGGGGCACTCCGTTGTCGCTGGCAGGTGGCTATCAGAACAAAACAAAAGGAGAAATGTTTCCCCTTCGGCATCTGAGCGTGCAAGAAGGGGCGGGAAAGAAAGGGAAAGAGGCAAGACGAAGAAGGAAGGAGGGAAGAGGGGAAGAGAGCAAGGGAGGGAAAAGAAGGGAAGAGGGGAAGGAAGAAGGAAGAGGGAAGGAAAAAGAAGGAAAGAGGGGAAGGAAGAAGGAAGGAGAAGGAAGAGGGAAGGAAAAAGAAGGAAAGAGGGGGAGGAAGAAGGAAGGAGAAGGGAGAGGGAAGGAAAAAGAAGGAAAGGTAGGAAGGGAAGGAGGGAGATAGATTATAATGAGAGTGAGGGAGGGTCTCAGGGAAATCCTGCCTTAGGACCTGTGGTGCCCCCAACAGGTGCCCCCGACCTAAGTCCCATGCCACGCCCACCATGGCCACGCCCCCAGCCCTCCGAGGTCAAACACAACCCTGATGTGGCCCTCAATGAAACTGAGTTTGACACACCCCTGGCTTACGACAAAACAGCAAAAGACTTTCAACTCACCCGCATAACGGAGCCGGGCTGATCCGCCAGGAGCGGCTCGCTCAGAAGAATCCGAGCGAAGGTCTCCGTCCCTTCAGCCCCCAGACCTCCGGCAAAGGCCAGCATGGATGGCATCACGGTGTCCGACAGCTCCAGCCACCTGACCAGGTTCTCCACCACTCCCGTCCTGTAGGCGCTGTGGGGGCGAAGGCCAAGAGAAACGAGATCACGGCGTGGCATTTGCAACCCGCGGCCAACGCTCACACTGGCTCATCCGTCGGGGAGGGGTAGCGTTGCTTTGGGGAACAAAAACGCTACTCAGGTACTCCTTCGCTTGTAACAGTTCACTGAGAAGTGGCCATGTTGGTGTTAGCTGGATGCAGCCGATATTAAAATACATCATTCCTTGCCCCCTTGACCCTGGTCTTCCTCCCACCCACCCCCTGGATGTATATTCTCCAATGGGACACATCCATAGACAAGAGTCACCAATCATACTCGCCAGTAATATTCCGGTGCTCCGACAACTTTGGGCTGCCAAGGCGATTATCTAGGCACTTGAGGAATGCCCTGTTTCCCACCCACTCCCTTTCTGCTGACCAAAGACCAAAGGAGTATCTTTTGAGTTGACACAGTGACTGTTCAAAATTACGACGGCACTGAAAAAAAAAGCGACTTATGGCCGGGTTTTTTTTTTTTTACACTTGCAACCACTGCAGCATTCCCCGTGGTCCCGCGATTAAAATTTGACAACTGGCTCACATTTATGACCGTTGCTGTGTCCCAAGGTCATGTGTGATCTCCTTCCGACAGGCAAAATCAGAGCCAGAGCCACTTAAACAACTGTGTTACTAATTTAAGAACGGCAGAGATTCACTTAACCACGGTGGCAAGGAAAGTCATAAAATGGGGCAAAACTTACCATGTTTTCCCACCAAATAAGACCCTGCCTTATATTTTTTGGCCACCAAAAACAGGCACCAGGTCTTATTTTCGGGGCATGTCATCTACTGACTAACCTCACTTGCGCACGTCATTTCTGGCCTCCTTTTCGCTGTCAGAGGCCTTCAGGAACTTCTTCTTCTGCAGCCGGCAAGGCTCCCCTGAAGGCCTCTGCAGCCGATAAGAGAGCTCTGGATCGATCCTGAGCTTTGTTACCAGCTACAGAGGCCTTCAGGAAAGCCTTGCCGTCC
This sequence comes from Notechis scutatus, assembly GCF_900518725.1. The sequence continues at coordinate 25,751 of NW_020717604.1, read as the reverse complement.
GCAGAAGAAATGAGCCAGCAAGGCACGTGTCGGGATGTGCGAGGCCTGGATACAATTGTCTAAAGATAAGTAGTAGGGTGGCTCCACACACACCTATCCCCACCCTAGAGTAATGTTTACCGGTGCACTCTGGAGTGGGAGGGATCTTAATTAGGGCTTATATTGGGTGCACATATAAAAAATCAAGGTAGGATTTACTTTCGGGGTAGGTCGTATTTTTGGGGATACGGGGTACTTAACAACTGTTTAGCCTAGCAACAGAACTGTGGTTGTAAAGTGAGGATTTACCCGGAGAGGCGTATAAATGATGAGTCAGCCAATCCAACCTATCCTTATCCTGCTTTAATGTACATATAAAATTTTCCTCACAGGAAAATAAAGGGAGCCTGGCCTCGTAAACAATGGCATGTTAACATTGTTTAGCCTTAACCGTCCGTCGATCGCCTTCTTCTGCAAAATGCTAAGCCAGGTCTGGCCTTTCCCACTTTCGTAGAGGCCAAACTCTTTTTTTTTCTATACAAAAACCAGGCTCTTTCCTTTTGTCACCGACAAAGGGAAAAAAAAAAATCAATAATCCCAAGCAGAGGCCAAACAAAACATCCCTTGAATTTTTTTGTTGTGATGCTTTCTCAAGAGCTGGGAGGAAAACCAGCAAGGAGACGCTTGGGAGTGGACTACCACCGGTTTGCCCCGGTTTGGGCAAACCCTTAGCTAACCAGTAGCTAATTTTATGGGTGGTTCGGTGAACTGGCAAATCCCAACCCTGGATGGCCCAACCACCCCTCCCCTCCCAGGAGTCTCCACGCAGCCCGTTTCGGATCCCAGGTAAAAGTGCAGGGCCTGCACAGAAGCTCAGGGTGGAGGAAGGCTGGAAATAGGCCCACTTCTGGACTCCAGAGGGCCCCCCCAGGCTCTGGAGTCGGGGAGGGTGAACAACAGGCCACCCCGAGGCTCCGGAGGCTGGAAACGGGCCCATTTCTGGACTCCAGAGGGCCTCCAGAGCCTGCGGAGGCTGTTTTCGCCCTCCCAGAAGCTTGAGAAAAGCCTCCGGAGCCCGGGGAGGGCGAAAACACCCGCCCTGCCATCGTGCAGGAGGCCGGCTAGGCCACACCCACCCTGGCCACGCCCACCCAGCAACCAGGCAGAGAACCGGTTGCTAAAAAATTTTGAAGCCCACTGTTAGGGATGTAAGTCACCTAACAGTTGGGTTGGAAAATATATAAACCAGGATAGACATTTTAATGCTGTTTCTTTAAGGGAATGCTAAAATTGTAATTGGGTTCCTCAAACGGCCATAAGACGGAGCCAGAAACCTGGGTTGTTCTGTTCTGTTGTTGGTAGTTGCTAGTTGCTAGCTGCCCTGTTGCTGAGAGTATGTACCTGCATTTCTCTATTGACTGTCGCTGATCATTGTTAGTCTTGGATTTGATGTAAGTCTGTTACTGAACTGTTTATGATACTGGACTTTGTTATTGGATTATCCCTGGACTGAAAACTGACTGCTATAACCGTGAATGACTTGGACTGTGTTTGGACTTTGCTTAACCGTTTTACTGGAAAACCTACATTTTACTATACAGTGTATCTGTGTGCTGGTTGTGTGATATTCCTCACCACTCTCACTACATCTCCCAGTGTGCGCTCATTCTCCTAACGGGGAATTATCTCAACACCCACCCCTGAGGCCGCTCACCTTTCTTCCTGGTCTGGAAACAACGAGGCCAAGGAAACCGCACAGAGAGCTGCGTAGGCATATTTCCCCGGCTCTCCCAACTGCGCGCCTGGACCCGTCCTTGGCCCTGTGTCTTCTTCTTCCTCCTTCGGCCGGCTTCTCCAGGGCCTCCAGCCTGGCCGGGGATCAGCAGACATGTCCGTCTGTTCCTGCCAAGGGACACAAAAACACCAAAATAAGAATGCAAGAAGAATCCCTCAGCATCCTTTATTCAAAGCAGGTGGGTCAGCAAGCGGGCCACAAAGGCATCCCTCCTTCCTAGAGATAAGACTGCTTCTTCCTAGGAAGGCTCCCAAGCTTTTCTTGCAGCGATTTGGGCTCCAACTTTCGAGGGCAGGTCAAGGGACTTCTGGAAAAACTGCACTGAAGAAGCAACGCAAGAAACATTGCCCTCCTCACAGCTGCAGAAACCCCAGGATAGACTGCCTCTGCACCCGAAGGCTCCACTGCCTTCCCATGGCAGTCCCTAGACATCACTTGATTTTGTTTCTGTTTGCTGAACAAATTAACTCCTCAGAGAGTGAAGGAAGCAGATTATTAACAGCAAACAAGGACCATTAAAGTGAACCGAATGAGTTTTTCATTGAGCCGGTGAAACCTTTGGGGTGAATGCAGCCAACATCACAGCCAGCTTGGTCCAAATCCAGGTAAGCAACAGGAGGTCCTCACCAAAGTCTTCCAGGCACAGCTATCTACAAAAGAGCACACCCAGCCCAGCCTACTCTATCTCCCCCTCTCAGTAAGGAGAAAGGTGATAAGGGAATTCCTTCCTTTTGCACACTGCCAATTCATCACAAAATGGAAACTTTTGTCCTCTGTGTTGGAATTACCACAGGTCATAATCTGGTTTACGGGGGGAAAGGCGCTTTCCTGATCAGAGGTGTTGCTAACCAGCCGGTATAGATAATAACCCTCGAAGCAGCTATCAACAGACATAATAATAAAACGGTAAAAATCTCAATTACTCGAGGAGAGAATGAACTTTGTGTCACCAAGTCTTCTGACTGGACTTTCAGGACCACGATCTGCTCCACTTCGCTTCACCCCACCCTTCAGCCCGCCTTCTCTTTCGTGTGACCTCAATCCAAGAAGCCGGAAATGTTTCCGATAGCGTTTGGCGTCCTCACAAAGGGATCAGGAACATAAAAAACTGCTTTTAATAGATCCAGTAGGATCCCAGGACACGAGAAAGCATGACTCATGACTCCTGGTCATGAGAAAGCAGTTTGATTTGTTCTGAAAACAACTTTCCACAGGCGGGAAGTCGTATCCTCAAAGCAAGCAGTTGTTCATTTCTTGCAAGCATGGAAATTCAAATCAACTCGTGACAAGCTCACAGCTGACGTTTCCAACTTGTTTCTGCTTTTAGACCAGGTCGCTTGGAGGTTAATTTTTTTGTGCATTTTGTCCAATGCAAGACAGGTAAAAAAAACTGATAACATCCACCTGGTTATTTTCTCACTTCCTCCTGGCTTTGCAGGACCGCACCTTTCTGTGGATGGGAATGGTTTGAGTTCTTGGCAAGGTGTGCTCTCTCTTTAGATGATATTCAGATTGTGTTTCTGTGAAAGCCTCTTGTATTATCCACTCCCTGGTTCTGGACACAGACTAATGACCTTCTTACCTAACTCACAAAAATCCCTTTCCCCCCCTCTCTCTCCATTTCAGTCTTGGAAGTCTTCTACAACCTTGGGACCAGAAATGATGTCTGCCAATCATGTTTCTGAACTTGATTGATCTTGAGGACTAGTAACTTGACCTGGCTATGTCCTGATCTATGGATCGTTACTTACCAGCACTCTTTGCAAATCAGGATATCATAACTTAATATTAACATTTGCACCGGATTGTGCCAAAAACCCGTTTGCCATCAAGGTCTTTCTGATTTGGGATTTTAAACCTTGCTCTGAATAGCCGCGTGATAAAAATGTCCGGATGTCAGTAAATGGTTTTCTCCACCACCACCCCTTTTTGGACATTTGTGATTATTGTTCATTACGATCTGGGTGATTTTAATTACTCGGCATTTATTATTCTGAGCAATTTATTGGGGGAGTGGGGGTCCCAGGATTTTCTGCAGAGACATCACTGCCTGGGGTGCAGGTTGCGCTCCCCCCAATATCTGGGGCTTGGGAGGGTCCCCTTTACTGGGGCAATCTCTGGGGAGCCCCCCCCCCCAAGCCAGGGGAGACCCCTTTGGGACCCCAAAGTGGGGAGGGGGATTGAAACCCCCTTTTAAAACGGGGTGAGGGCTTCCCCTGCTCCCCTGTAATATATTGGTTTCACTCCTAGGCTATTTCTACCCTTCTGAGCTATCCCCCCCCCTTGCCCCAAAGCCCCCTCCCCTTATCTTCCATTTATAAATAAATCCACGCCCCCCCGTCCCCAAGACCCACCTAGCCCGTCCTGGAGCCGGAGAAAGGCCGCGTCCGGCCGCGGAGCCTCCCCAGATTCCCCGCCGCCTCAAACGGACTGGCCTCTCACTCCAGCCCGAGGCTCCGAAAGGCCGCCTAGGCCCACCCTACGCCGGCGGCTCCGCGAAAGAGCGATTCCCGGAATGGGTTACGCACAGGTAAGGCGTAAGGCACGCCCGAAAGGGGGAGGGCCACGCAACTTTCGCAGCGACTTAAACAGGAAGCGGTAAGTGGCGTTGGAAAAAAAACAAAGGGCAATTTAATCAGCGGAGGGAAGCAAAAAGGAGGGGATTTTAAAATTCAAGGACTTTAAATCCGAATTGCAATAAAAGTCGTCGATCGGGGGCTCCTTCTGAGGCTTTTGGATGCTCTCCTTTGCAAGCAAACCTCTGCAAATTTTAAGTTTTTGGCTAAGCAGCAGACCGGGAAGGTTTAAAAAAAAAAATACGGGATTTGCGGTTTTGGCAACTGAAATTGTTCGTGTCAAGGAAATTAATAGCTGACTAGCAATCAGGCTGCGATTAAAAACCCAAGTTGTCGATCTTTTGCAGACTTGCATCTCTCTTTATAAAAAATAATTGCAATTCATTGCAAATGTAAGTTTTTCTATCACAAAGCGGAGAAAACTTCCAACCGAACTGTGCTTAAGCTGTAAATGCAATTTAATACAATGTAAAATGCAATTAATACAACGTGAGTGCAAATTTTCTAGCCTTTGGATGCGCAGGTAGAATAAAGCGAAAAGCCAACAAGGGAAAATTCTCTTTATATGAATCTTCACAGCATAGACATAAAACATTTCAACAATACCGAATGTCCCAACAGCCTCACACTTCAGGGCTGCTTCAGTGCGCTTGTTCCCACTTGCTGAAGTGAATTTTGGCTTCTCAAAACAATTGGAACCTCCTCCCCACAAACTATATATAAGAAGGAATCCATCAAATGTTCCCAGAAGAAATTTAAGTCAACTGGTGTGGAAGCCACACTGACCTAAATAGATTTAAAACTCCTTGTTTACCAACAATGTGTGCACTGATTTTTAAAAAACCTTTGTAAACAGCATAATTATGTGTTTAACAATGGAATTAAAAGGAAAGCTTTCTGTTTTAAATGTTTATGGTTGTGCAGCCCTTGAAGGAAACCTCAGAAATGAAAACCAAGACTACTATTAAATCCCCAATAAACTGACATTTTTATCTCCTTAAAGGGCCACTTTTAAGCACAGGGACTACAATTGTCACAGTTGTTAGCCAGCTCTTTGGAGGTACTGCATCTCACGGTGGAGTTTCCATCTACAGGTTATTCATTAATCTTGGACTTTTTCATAAAAAAAAAAAAAGGCAGAAGCCACCATTGGTTTATTGTGGTGGAATAAAATCGAATGAAGATGTATTCAGGCCCCCTCCAAAATAAAACCCTATTATTCACGGAAGCATCAGGATTGTGTTTGCAATTTTCGAACCAACGTGACGTGAAGTCAGATGCTACCACCAGCTATGGATTCTCTGTCAAGATTTCCCGGTGCGTATGCCACATCTGAACCCACCCAGGCCCGACGCCACCCGCTTTGGTCTTGCCTGTGCTCGAGCACCAAAGTCTCCCAAGAGGCTCGTGAGCCCTTCCTAGAAGAAGCCAAAGAAGGTCATTCTCAGGCCCCTTGATTGACCTTCTTTGTCCAGAGGGGCAACGGAAAACTTGGGCAGCTCCAACTGGAGTCCCAGCAAAGCACAGCGCAGACTATGCCGCCCAAAACCACCATGAAGCTGAGGAACCACGTCAGCAATCCGGCGTTGGTGAACGGGAGGACGAAGACAATCAGCATAGAAACCAGCAGAAGCAGTAGGAAGAGTCTCTTGAGAGCGGCCTCGTTGATCTCGCCCGAGTCCCAAGATTGCATTTCAGGGGAAGGATGCTGCACCCCGGCAGTGCCCGGAGTGCCAGCGATCCCTGCATCTGGATCCGGGGGTCCCAACTGCTCCACGACCTGCTGTAGGTTCGGGAGGCTACAGATGAGACCCCCGAACACCACCGTGGATTTTCGGCATAAGGGACAGCTGATGATCCAGGTGCGATCGTCTTGCCGCAAGATCATCTTTAGGCACGCCGTGCAGAAGGCATGCTGGCAAGCCAGGAGTTTGGGCAGCCGGTCGAGGCTGAATGGGTGGAAACAGATGAGGCAGGTCATGTCACTGACGGAGAGTCGGAACTGGAGAGGCGCCGGGGGCAACACTGTCACAGCCACAGGATGCAAAGATGCTGAAGTCTCCTTTTCTGGATTTCCGAGTTCGAGATCCCCCGTTTTATCGCAGGGCCTTCTGTCTTGAACGGAGCAGCCCTCCGTTCTTGGACCGTCCTCCATTCCGGATGTCTCTCCAGAAATCTCAGATCGGTCCATCGCTTTACCAGCTTCATTCACAAGTTGCAAATCGTCCATGGGAATTTTTTTCTGCAGAATTCGGCAGAGGGAGAAACGCGGCACTCTCTCGGCAATACAGAGGAGCTGCCTTGCCTTTAACTGCACGTCTGTGGATTTGACAGCTCCTTTTATAAAAGTGCTTTGTCCTAGCAACAGAGTAATTGCTTTGTTTTAAACTCTCCCAAGCAAGTCCCACCCCTTGCTCACATGGGTTGAGTGGATGTGTTTGTTTTCCTTAAAACCAAATGGAGATTAAATTTAATCAGTCACTCCGGTTTTTTTTTTTTTTTACCGTGCCCGATAACGAAACATCGCTAGGCAATTCCGAAGGAAAAAGCAAACATTTCTTTATAGTTGGCAAACAAACTCTCAAATGGCTGCTTCAGATGTGAGCCAAGGAGAGGGAGGTTAAATGCTGCAGTTTGCTCAAAACAACTAGTCGTTTTAGGAGCAGCTATGGTCTTCCAAAGTTTATTCACTGGAGGACGTATCTTGAGTAAAGCCAAACATAGAAACAGCCTAGTTTTTTTCCTGGATTTTTAGGGCTGACCTAGAAGCCGAAGATAAAAGCCAAGGAAAGTTAAGAATTAATCGTAAGCAGGAGTGTTTCAAACTTTATTGGTGTCCAGCTCTCCTGCCTTATAGAATAAACACAACTCATTTCTCATTCGGGGGAGGGGCTGCGTCTATCACGGCCTTGCCTGCCCTGCAGCAGATGGCAAAGGATCATAGGTGTTGGAGTCCAGGCCCCCTTGGAGGAAGGCAAGCAAGCGGGAAATGGATGCTGCGGTGTGATGGTCAAAGTCTGCTTGGTGGCCTCCCAAGTCATCCTACTCCCCATCTTTGTCGTCCATGACGGGGAGGCTGTCGTAGGATGGGAAATCCAGGTGGGGCGGAAGAGGGATCCTGACTTCGTGGGGTCTGGGGGAAGAGACGCCCTGAAACCAAGAAAGGAAGCCGGATCGAGCCAGGCTGCCCGGACAATCTTCCGTCCCGCAACCGCGGCAGTCCTCCAAGGAGCAGGGCTTCTCTTGCCAAAACTCCGAGGTCTTCAGGTCAAGCGAGACGTTGGCGCCCCAGACTACGAAGTGCCGTATGCGGGCTTGCTTGTGAAGCTCGCACATACACACCCAGGGCTGCCAGTTGTTCCAGTGGATGTTGGGGTCCCCTGCAAGCAGCGAGAGAAAATATTGCCGAGTCTAGCAACTGCCGGTCAGTGAGAAATGGGGGCACTTTTTCCAAAACAAGATGGCAGACCCAGGGCCATCTTGTTTTGAGGAGGCAGCAAGATCTCAGGGGAGAGAGAGGGAGAGAGAGAGAGAGAGGCTTTTGGCTTCATGCAAGGGAAGCAGCAGAAGTCTTTCTTTTTCTCCCCCAAACTCCGCCAGAAATGAGTCTTTGCCGGTGCAGCCTCTTGGAGCAGGAGGCCTTGCAGGGTCCATAGACTCATTTCTGGCGGAGTTTGGGGGAGAGAAAGACTTTTGCTGCTTTCCTTGCATGCAGCCAAAAGCAGAAGAAAGAAAGAACCAGCCCAGTGGCCATGCGAGGCACATGGGGCCTGTGGGGCAAGTTTCCCCTCCTCCGCCCTTCCCCTCACTACCTCATGTTGTTCGCAATGCAAGCAATGCACGCCTTGTGTTCCCACACAGCCTGGATTAATTGCTTTGGGGGTGCCATTTCTCTGCGGGCCACCAAAATTTTCTCACTGGTGACCACTGATCTACTTTAAAGGGCAGTTGTGAGAGTAAAACGGGTGAAGCTTATACTGTACATGAAAAGGGAGGGGAACGGCCGCCTGAAGCAGCATTAGCGATAAACAGGATGTGCCTTTAAAGCAAAATGCAAATATTTATTTAAAGTGAAGGCATTTGAGAAGATCAGGCATCCAAGGAATGAGCCTTGGGCACATTAAGCAGAGGTTAAATATAATTTTCTACCTCGATGAGCACAGTGCTTGTTTTCATTACAAGCTGTTTGAAGATGTATGCATCTTGATCAACCATCAAACATGGATTAATTCAAGGAGAATTAATTAAGTACTTGCAAATGCAGCTTATGCAAGGAAACGAGCATTCCACTGAATGTTGCTTTGAGAAGGTGGAGGTCTGTTGTTCTTTCATTTAATTGAATACTTGAATTGAATTCTTTATTGTCATTGTATACAGTACGTATTTACTTGCAGCCCACACATTTTTCCCTCTTTCCTTTTTTTTTTCCCGTATCGAGAACGGTTGTAGGAATTGGCTCGGTCTAGTTTAATGGAGGGAGAAAGGACTAGGGGTGACGTTATAATATAGTCCAACATTTGAGGGGCTGCCAAAGGCAGAACAAGAAGCAATGGATGGAAACCAAACAGCTTCGAACTAAGGAGAAAGTCTTGCCTTCAAAAATTGTGGGTGTTCCACCATTCTTTTAAAGAAGAGACTAGGACAGTCATTTGTCTGAAATGGATTTGGGGTCTCCTGCTTGAGCAGGGGGTTGGACTAGAAGACCTTCAAGGTCCCTGTTATTCATGGGAAATCAGCCTTACAGCGTTCTAGCAGGCACTGGGACCTAACAGAAGTAAAAGCTCGCCTACAAAAGGATTGCCAATGGCCAAAAGCACCACCACGTTCTCCCTCTTCTGGAAAATGAGTTGCAAAACTTCCAAAAAGGCAGAAATAATCATTAGAACGGAAGCCATAAACACTTTGATCCTTTACCAACAGCCAGTGGGAGGCTGGCGGCGCTGACGTATCGGAGACACCATAACAATGAAGTGAACAAAATCAGCATCTTCATTTCATCACGGCCAAAGACGTCCGATTCTGGACCAGAGAGGAAAGGATGCTGCGTAAGCATCACCGTGGCAACAAGGAAGCAGCCAATCCACAACTGCAAACAGTCAGAGCATCTTTGGAACACTCTGCCCTGGTTGGATGTCAAAACCTGTTTATCTGCGTTTTTCTGGGTTTCAGAAAAACGTGGGCGCGGAGTCCACAAATCAGTTAACTCTTGAGTCCAAAAAAAAAAAGGTTAAATATTAAATATATGTCCCAGTTTTCTCCCTGATTTTTTAAAAATACACTTTATGATCCAGTTGTCTGCACTGGAAGATGCTTGCGGCTTCTCAGCTTTCAAAATAATATTTATTCTTTTTTTAAAAGAGTTTTTTTTTAAAAAAAAACATTTTAATTTTCTAAAAAAGGCCTACAGCACATGTCAACCTTCCCCCCCATCGAACAGGTGTATGGGTTTTTAAATTGTTAAGTGTTCCCCCCACACACACACACACTCACAAAGGTGTTTGTGGGTGGGTGTTTTCATAAGCCATATGGACTAAAACAGGGATCCCCAACCTTTTCGACGCCGCGGCCCGGTTCCGGCGTCAGCTGGGCGCCGCCATCTTTTTTGACGAAAAATTGCTTTTTTTACCAAAAAAAGATGGCGGCGCCCAGCAACCAGCGGCCCGGTAAGGCTTGTTCCGCGGCCCGGTACCGGTCCGCGGACCGGCGGTTGGGGACCCCTGGACTAAAAGACAAAAAAATAAAAATAGTGGTAAAATGCTACCGGTTCAGCCTGGTTCAACCGAACTGCTAACAAAAGTTGCTACCTGTTTGGCTGAGCCGGTAGTAAAAAAAAGAGCACACGCACGCACAACCAGTAGAATCCCACTGCTGAATAAAAGGTAGATTTAAAAAAAGAAAAGGATAAACCAGTCGCCCTGCTCTTCTTGAACTAAACCATTTACAAAACCTACCAGTGACCTGATCACACAAAATGTCCTATGGCTCTGCTGTCCCGCCTCCCCCGTTCCCAGCAAACAGAGGCCGGCACCATCAGTACAAACTGGATGGGGTTTTAATGGAAAATGGCTTTGTGGCGTGGCGGCTTTCGGTGAGTCTGCTTCCAAGGGGCGCTGCCGAGTTCGAATTCCACCGCCCGAGATCGGTCAAGCAGTTTGTCCTCGTCCCTCCTGCCACCCTAGAGCCGGAATTCTGAAAAGCAGATTTAAAGATGCCAAGTTTTAAAAGGAGAAACAGTATTTAGCTGGTTCTGACCGGTTCTGGGGAATGGGTAGCGGAAGTTTTGAGTCGTTCGGAGAACCGGCCAATCCCGCCTCTGTGACTGGCCCCGCCAACCCCATCTCTTCTCCGCCTCCCATTGAGTCCCAGATGATCAGCCGGGTCTTCTTTGGTTGCCCTGCCCAGGAGAACGGAGCTGGAAAGCAGGTTAGTGGGGAGGGGAGGGAAGGGGGATTTTGCAGTATATCCTTTCCCCTGCCATGCGCACCAAGCAACACCACGCTCACCAAGCTACGCCACAGAACCAGGAGTACATTTTTTTGAACCCCACCACTGTATTTGGTTTGAAACCAATTGTAGTTCTAGCTGGTTGTGAAATTAAGTAAAAAATGAGTTCATTTAACAGACCACAAAACAGGCCCAGACAAAGGCTGGATTTAAGCTCTGTTTTAATGCCACAACCCCCAATTTGCCTGCCACAAAGGGATCATCAAAACCAGCACAATAGCCATTTGGCTGATACAGCTGTTCGCTTAGTGGCTGCCTGAAATTATGACAGCACTGAGAAAAGTGACTTATGACCATTTCCCACACTTATGACTGTTGCAGCCTCCCCGTGGTCACATGATTAAAATTCAGGCGTTTGGCAACTGGCTCGTATTTATGACTGTTGTAGCATCCCGGGATCCTATCAGCTCCCCTTTTTGCGACTTCCTGGCCAGCCAGATTCCCTTAACAACCGCATTACTACCTTAACAACTGCAGCGATCCACTTAACAACTGTGGCAAGAAAGGCCGTTAAAATGGGGCAAACAGTCTCGCTTAGCCACAGAACATTTTGGGCTCAGCTGTAGTTGCAAGTCGAGGATTATATAGTGTTTGAAAACGGGTGGGATTCAAATTTTTTAACAACCGGTTCTGTGGACGTGGCTAGGTGGGTGTGGCCATGTGACTGGGTGGGCATGGCTGCTTCTTCTTCTTCTTCTTCTTCTTCTTCTTCTTCTTCTTCTTCTTCTTCTTCTTCCTCTTCTTCTTCCTCTTCACCTTCCTTCTCCTTCTTCTTCTTCCTCCTCCTCCTCCTCCTTCCTTCTTCTTCCTTCTCTTTCTCCTTCTTCCTCTTCCTCTTCCTTCCTCTTCTCCTTCCTTCTTCTTTCTCCTTCTCCTTCTCCTTCCTTCTTTCTTCTTCTTCCTCTTCCTCTTCCTTCTTCTTCTTCCTCTTCCTCTTCCTTCTTCTTCCTTCCTCTTCTTCCTCCTCCTCCTCCTCCTCCTCCCTCCTTCTTCTTCTTCTTCTTCTTCTTCTTCTTCTTCTTCTTCTTCTTCTTCTTCTTCTTCTTCTTCTTCTTCTCCTTCTCCTTCTCCTTCTCCTTCTCCTTCTCCTTCTCCTTCTCCTTCTCCTTCTCCTTCTCCTTCTCCCTCTCCTCCTTCTTCTTCTTCTTCCTCCTCCTCCTCCTCCCTTCTTCTACTTTCTCCTCCTCCTCCTTACAGCACCCCCCCCCCATAATGTTTTTTGCCTCCTGGGCCTTACAGGCGCCTTCTGGGGGGGGCGTTTTTGCTCCCAGGCGGCTTCCCTGGGGCCCAGGAAGGCAAAAAATGAAGCACAGGTGGGGCGTGCAAACTCCTCTTACGTCCCCCTTTTTGCTTCCTAGGGATAAAAAAAGAAATACCTTACGGTATTTCTGGGCGGGGGGAGAACGAAGCCAGCAATGTCAGGCACGCGCACGATGTCGCCCATGTGCGATAAGGACTGACTGGGAGGGGAGGGCAGGCGGAGAGGGACAGGGCCACAATTTGCCAGTTCTCTGCAGAATCATAACAACCGGTTCTATAGAACCGGTCCGAACTGCTGGAACCCCACCCCTGTTTGAGAACCACAAAGTGTGTATGGTTCCCAACAGTCGGTTCCGCTTCATTACCTGATGTTTCAACTGAGAATCCAGGGAGGAATGGAGATCCAGGCTGCTGACGACAGGGGTGGAAACCTGGACAGGGTTCTCCCAACCAGCGAGGCAGTGCTGTGGGAACAAGGACAGAAAGGCTCAGAGATATTTTTTAGCTCCCGTTTCGATACTTGGACCCCTAGAGACCAGCAGCCACTGGCAGTTTTCTCTCTCTTATATATCCCCCCCCCCCCACTTTTTAAAAGCCGACAGACCTGATGTCCCTCACTATTAACTTAGGGCAGAATTCCCCGGGGTTTTTTTAAGCCACGTACTTAGGCAGGCTGTATTTACAAGCCCTGTAAATTTACAAGCATTCGAATTCCACTGAAAGGGGGGGGGAAATAGCGCTTTGAAACTTCCAAAGTTACTGTTGTCCTTTTCCAGGACTGCATGGCCATCTTCAGCTTTTACAAGCAAATCCAAAGTACAAAGCAGCCCTGGTGTTTACTTAAGTCAAAAATATTTTCCCCCATTAAT
>NW_020717604.1:0-12668 GCF_900518725.1 Notechis scutatus | reverse complement strand
AGCAGCCCTGGTGTTTACTTAAGTCAAAAATATTTTCCCCCATTAATATACTTTCGAAACGGAAGCAGCATCTTAATACACACCGAGAATTTAGATACTGTTTTTGTTCTTTTGTCTCATCTTTTCTTTAGGAAATGCAAAGCCATCTGCCTTCCAGATAAACACTGTTTTTATGTCTGTATCTCTATCCATCTATCCACCCATATATATCCATCTTTCTCTCTCTCAATAATCTATCTATCTATCATCTCTTACACATCTATCTATCTATCTATCTATCTATCTATCTATCTATCTATCTATCTATCATCTATCTATCTATCTATCTATCCCTGTCTGCCTGCCTGTCTGTCTGTCTGTCTGTCTATCTGTCTATCTCTCTATCTATCATCTATCTATCTATCTCTACCTGACTGCCTATCTATCTATCTATCTATCTATCTATCTATCTATCTATCTATCTATCTATTATCTATCTATCTATCTATCTATCTATCTATCTATCATCTCTCTATCTATCTATCTATCTATCTATCTATCTATCTATCTATATCTATCGATCTATCTCTATCCTACATTTACCTGTCATTTATCATGTCTTTCTCTATTATTTATCATCTAAATAATGTATGTATGTATGTATGTATGTATGTATGTATGTATGTATGTATGTATGCATCTATCTATCTATCTATCTATCTATCTATCTATCTATCTATCTATCTATCTATCTATCTATCTATTATCTATCTATCATCTATCTATCTATCTATCTATCTATCTATCTATCTATCTATCTATCTATCTATATCTATCGATCTATCTCTATCCTACATTTACCTGTCATTTATCATGTCTTTCTCTATTATTTATCATCTAAATCATGTATGTATGTATGTATGTATGCATCTATCTATCTATCTATCTATCTATCTATCTATCTATCTATCTATCTATCTATCTATCTCTATCCTGTCTGTCTGTCTATCATCTGTCTATCTAAATCCAACATCTACATCTATAATTTATCTATAATTTCTTTCTCTTTCTCTCTCTCTCTTCCTTCCTCTCCCTCCCTCTCCCCGTTTACCCAAAAAAAAAGAACCAGCCAGAAAAAAAGGCTTAGCATTATTTTTCAGGATGTTCATAATGTAAGCGCTACCCCCCAAAAATAAACCCTGGTTAAGATTGTCAGCCAGATGGACACTTTTACTACTGCATTTCTCCGAAAATAAGACCTAACTGGAAAATAAGCCCTAATGCATCTTTTGGAGCAAAAAATAATATAAGACCCAGTCTTATTTTAAGGGAAACACGGTATCTACCTACCTACCTACCTATCATCCATCCATCCACCAGTATTTAATGCCATCCTGAATTCTAGCATTCCAAGAGATGCTGGAATGTGTCAATTTTCTCCCTCCCCAAGCACAATTTTGTCTTTCTGTTCCATCTCACACTTCCTCCCTCGAAACCCAGGCACTCACCGAGGGCAGGGACAAATTGTCCTCCATTTCGTAACTTTTCCGTCGGTGGATTTTGTGCTTATATGTGGGGAGTAAGGTATCCCTTGGGAAGCTGACTCTGGAAAATAAGACCCCTACGACATCAGAACATCTAAAAGGAGCAGGTAAGGCATTCCCCCCCCCCCCCCCCAAAAAAAAACCCCCTGTTTATAAAGGGAACTGGGTAAAACCACCCATTTCTAAATGAAAGCAAAATAAAATGGAGCAAGAATATGTCACCGTAAGGAATTGTTAAGAAGAAAGCCAAAATCAACCAATGGCAGAAAAAGTTAGCTTACTACATTGGTTTGTGTCGTGCCCCTGTTGGAGACTGAGTGCGAGGGAGAGGAGGAAGAGCCGACAGGGAGGGGAAGTGGGGCTCCGGAGGTTGTGGAGGAGGCTGGGGAAGGGCAGAGGCCGGCTGGGCAGTTAGAGGAGGACCTAGGCCCATCCCCTCTCCGTCCTAGGGCACGCAGGGAGGAGAGGATAAGGGAGAGACATGAATGGCGTGGTCTGCGGGGGAGGAAAGGGCCTTGATCCCCTTCATGGGCTGCAGCTGTGAGAACTGGTTAAAAGGACGGACATGCGTATGGGCCAGTGCTGGAAACAAAGCATGAAAATATTCCTAGTCTGTCCGTCCTTACTGAGTTTGGCGTCCTTCCCAGTGTGTGTTCCCATATTTGTGGACATCTTCAAGCCCTTATCTTGCCCGGTTCCCTTAATTGCTTCAGTGTGGTTTGTGTTGTTTTTGCTATTTATAATTTATAGGCATTTTTAGTTTAAACGGCATTTCCTCCTTCTTTTAACTACTTGTGGGGGAGTTTTTTGTCTCTAGTCAAGGATATTTGGAGCTTTGAAGCAAAGTGAAGGAATAAAAGGGGCTTCGCCTGTTTTTGTGACTGTGTTTATTTCGTATCCCACCCTGGGTCATCACAGTTTGTTTTTTTAAAAAAAATCATTTTGGGATAATCCCCAAGAAAAAATTCTCTGGAATCAAGGAAGGAGCAGAACTGGGAGCTATCGATCTCTGTCAGTAAAAATATTTTGCTGTCTTCAACGGATGACAAAAAAACCAAACAAATGGGATTTCTGTTTCTTTAAGGTCTGGAGAACTTTGGCCATCAAAGGGATTTCCCCTTTCTTGGCAGTAAGAATTGAGGGAATGAGGGAGAAAGGAGGAGGATTGCAGGCAGTCCTCAACTTACAACAGTTCGTTTAGTGACCGTTCAAAGTTACAACGGCACTGAGAAAAATGACTTACGACCGTTTTTCAGAGTTACGACCTTTGCAGCCTCCCCGTGATCAGGTAAAATCCAGACACTTGGCAACTGTTTCATACTTATGACCATGGCTGAATCCCAACCGAATCAGATATAACAGATAATCAGAGTTGGAAGGGACCTTGTAGGTCATCTAGTCCAACCTCCTGCCCAAGCAGGAGACCCTACACCATTTCTGACAGATGGCAGTCCAGTCTCTTCTTGAAGGTCTCAAGTGATGAAGCTCCCACAACTTCTGAAGGCAACTTCTGTTCCATTGGTTGATTATTCTCACTGTCAGAAAATTCCTCCATATTTCTATAGTTGGATCTTTCCTTGTTCAGTTTCCACCCATTATTCCTTCTCTGGCCTTCAGGTGCTTTGGAGAATAGCTTGACCCCTTCCTCCTCTCTGGGGCAGCCCCTCAAATATTGGAAGGCTGCTCTCCTGTCTCCCCTGGTCCTTCTCTTCCCAAGACTAGCCAGGCCCAGTTCCTGCAACCATTCATTGTATGTTTTAGCCTCTCTTGCTCTCTCTTCCTCTCTTTCTTTCTTTCTTTCCTTCCTTCCTTCCTTTTTCTTTCTCACCCTCTCCCTTTTTCTTTTTCTTTCTTTCCCTCTTTTTTCTTTCTCTCCTTCCTTTTACTTTCTCTCCTCTCTCCCTCTTTCTCTCCCTTTTTGTTCTCTTTTTCTCTTTCACTCTTTTTTCTTTCTCTCCTTCCTTCCTTTCTCTATCTCTTTCTTTTTCTTTCTCTCCCTCTCCCTTCAAATATTGGAAGGCTGCTCTCCTGTCTCCCCTGGTCCTTCTCTTCACTCGACTAGCTAAGCCCGGTTCCTGCAACCGTTCCTTATATATTTTAGCCTCCAGTCCCCTCATCATCCTGGTTGCTCTTTTCTGCACTCTTTTTTGAGTCTCAACATCTTTTTTTATAGTGTGGTGACCAAAATTGGAGGCAGTACTCTAGGTGTGGTCTTAATAAGGCTTTCTAGAGTGGTATTACTACCTCCCTTGATCTTGATTGTATCCCTCTGTTAATGCAATTTAGGATTGCATTAGCTTTTTTGGCTGCTGCTGCACAATATTGTCTCCTATTTAGCTGGTTGTCCACTAAGACTCCAAGATCCCTCTCACAGTTCCTGCTATTGAGCCTGGTTTCACCCAGTCTATATGTGTACTTTTGGTTTTGTGACCTTCTGCGACCTTCAGACAAACAGAGCGAAGAGGGAAGCCAGATTCACTTAACAACCAGGTTACTAACCTATCAACTGCAATGGTTCACTTAACAGCCGAGACAAGAAAGGTTGTAAAATGGTGCAAAACTCAACAAATGCCTCACTTAGTAACATAAATTTTGGGCTCCATTGTGGTCGTAATTTGAGGACTGCCTGTACATTGCTAAGCATTGGTTGCCTGTGGGGCAGATAGTCCTCGACCTACGACCCTCCAATATTTACAGGGTTGAAAAAAAGTGACGGTCCTTCACTCGATCGCTGCAGCTTCCCCACAGTCACGGGATCAAAATTCGGACACTTGGCAACTCCAGGAGTCGCGAGCAAAACGCAAAAGCCCATTTTTGAGTTGGGAGGTTTGAATCCAGGTTGTTTGCAATTACGAGGGAGTCTTAGTGGGCAACCACTTAAATAGGAGCCAGCCGTGTGCAGCAGCAGCCAAAAAAGCCAATGCAATCCTAAATTGCATTAACAGAGGGATACAATCAAGATCAAGGGAGGTACTAATACTATACTCTATAAAACCTTAGTAAGGCCACACCTAGAGTACTGCATCTAGTTTTGGTCACCACACTATAAAAAAGATGTTGGGGCTCTAGAAAAAGTGCAGAGAAGAGCAACCAGGATGATTTGGGGGCTGGAGGCTAAAACAATGAACGGTTGCAGGAACTGGGCCTGGCTAGTCTAGTGAAGAGAAGGACCAGGGGAGACATGATGGCAGTCTTCTAATATTTGAAAGGAGAGGGAGAAAAAGAAAAGGAAATAAAAAGAAAGGAAGGATGGATGGACAGAAAAAAAAGAGGGAGAGAAAGAGGGAGAACAAAAAGGGAGAGAATGAGGGAAAGAGGAGAGAAAGACAAAGAAAGGAAGGAAGGAAGAAGGGAGAGAAAGAGAGAGAGCAAGAGGGAGAGAGAGCAAGAGAGAATGACTGGAGGCTAAAACATATGAAGAACGGTTACAGGAACTGGGCCTGGCTAGTCTAGGGAAGAGAAGGACCAGGGGAGACATGATGGCAGTCTTCCAATATTTGAAGGGACAGGGAGAAAAAGAAAAGGAAATAAAAAGAAAGGAAGGATGGACAGAGAAAAGAGAGGAGAGAAAGAGGGAGAGAGAGAGAGAGAACAAAAAGGGAGAGAAAGAGGGGAAAAGGAGAGAAAGACAAAGAAAGGAAGGAAGGAAGAAGGGAGAGAAAGAGAGAGAGCAAGAGGGAGAGAGAGCAAGAGGGAGTGACTGGAGGCTAAAACATAGAATGAACGGTTGCAGGAACTGGGCCTGGCTAGTCTAGGGAAGAGAAGGACCAGGGGAGACAGGAGAGCATCTTCCAATATTCGAGGGGCTGCCCCAGAGAGGAAGAGGGGGTCAGACAAGGAATAATGGGTGAAACTGATGAAGGAGAGATTCAATCTGGAAATAAGGAGAAACTTTCTGACAGTGAGAACCATCAACCCATGGAACAGAAGTTGCCTTCGGAAGTTGTGGGAGCTTCATCACTTGAGACCTTCAAGAAGAGACTGGACTGCCATCTGTCAGAAATGGTGTAGGGTCTCCTGCTTGGGCGGAGGGTTGGACTAGATGGCCTACAAGGTCCCTTACAACTCTATTAATCTAATTTTCAATCTTCCTAGGGAGCTTGCAATAAGTCAGATTTGCTTACCAATGGAAAACACGTGAAATGCCACCCCCCAAAAAATGTGAAATAGGGTGTGACTTGCTTCCCAGCTGCCATCACTCGGTGCTGAAAAAGTCTAAATGGTGGTTGTTGGGGAACACACCCTAAAATCGGGAGTGAAACTGATCTACCCCCAAAGAGGGATAATAAAACAGGAGCGCAAACTCACCTAATGAAAGCGGGTTCCACCAGCGTCTCTGGAGGCTTTTCAGCGCGAGGGGTCTTGCAAACAGGGCAGGCCGATTCTGGATCCGTTGGCACGGTGAAAAGGCGTTTATTCAACCGATAGCAGAAGACGCCTGTGGGGGTACCAGAAGGGAAAATTACAACAAGGGCCCTTTCTATAGAAAACTGGTGCTAAGTTTCTAGCCCTCATGGCTGCAAAGCGAGGCCCAGAAATGAATGGCTTGAAACTCTCCACGGGTTTTGTGTGGGGCCCCTTCATTATGCTTCTAAACTGGGTGTGTGTGTGTGTGTGTGTGTGAGGGGGCTCCCAACTTGGCAACTTTTAAAGATTGGTGGACTTCAACTCCCAACATTCCTCAGCCAGCCATGGAATTTGCTAGCTGAGGAATTCCGGGTGGTGAAGTTCACAAGTTTTTCTTTTAAAAAACAAAAACAAAACTTTTTTATTAGATTATAGAATAAAATACAAAAATATGAAAGCAAACAATAGGGCACAAGGGGGAGGAAAAGAGAGGAAAAGCGAGGAGAGGAGGAAGAAGAGAAAGGGAAAAAGTTTTAACTTCAGACTCTGTTGCAGTAGAAGAAAGCTTTAACAACAAACCTCTAGTTTTTACTTCTCCCAAATAGTATAAACTAGCCATTTCTATAACAACGAATCAGTCTAAATGTGTAGCCCCCAATGGAACTGAATCTACATGGAGGGAAGTACGCAGTGGGGGTACCCAAGCCTCTGTTTTAGGCCTATCAATAATTCATCAATTATTTGGATGAGGGGATAGATGGGGAATTCATCAAACTAGCAGACAACACCAAGCTGGCAGGAATAGCCAACACTCCAAAAGATAAAGGCTTAAGGTACAGAAGGATCTTGACAGACTTGAACGTTGGGTGATATCTAACAAAATTTAAGGGTGAAAAAAGGAAAGTTCTACAATTTAGGCAAGAAAAACCAAAATGCCACAGGTACAGTATAGGTGGTGCCTCGCTCAATAGTAGTAACTGTGAGAGAGACCATTGGAGTCCTAGTGGACAACCATTTAAATCTGAGCCAGCCGTGGGCAGCAGCTGCCCAAAAAGCCAATGCAGTTGTAGGCTGCAGAAACAGAGGGAGAGAATCAAGATCACGTGAAGTGTTAATAATATAACTTTATAAGGTAAGGCCGCCCTTGGAAGACTGCATTCAGTTTTGGTCGCCACGATGTAAAAAAGAGGTTGAGGCTCTAGAAAGGGTGCAGAGAAGAGCAACCAAGATGATTAGGAGGCTAAAACATTTGAACAACGGTTGGGTATGTCTAGTGTTTAATGAAAAGAAGGACCAGGGCAGACAGGATAGCAGTCTTCCAATATCTCAGGGGCTGCCCCAAAGAAGTGGGAGTCAAGCTATTCTCCAGAGCACCTGAGGGAAGGACAAGAAGCAACGGGTGGAAACTAATCAAGGAGAAGCAACCTAGAACTAAGGAGAAACTTCCTGACAGGGAGAACAATTAACCAGTGGAACAACTTGCCTCCAGAAGCTGTGAATGCTCCAACACTGGAAGTATTTAAGAAGATATTGGATAACCATTTATCTGAAGTGGTGTAGGGTTTCCTGCCTAAGCAGGGGGTTGGACTAGAAGACCTCCAAGGTCCCTTCCAACTCCGTTATTCTGTCCTATTCTAATCAGTAAAACGCCAAATCAAAGATTTGGTTTTTTTCCGCCTCAAGCACCAAGCCCAGAAGCGTTCTCCACTTAGTAACAAAAAGACTTTAAAAGTGGCCAAATGTGGAGATCTCCTGGTCTAGGCCTTGCCAGGGACTGTTATTCCCACGCACAAAATTTCTGCAGAATTTCCAGTCCCCAAAATTCCCTGGCCCAAGAAACTTCGGGACCTACATTGGTGGGAAGCCGCGTCTGTTTCCATCTCCTGATCCACGGCCAAAGAATTCACGTCTTCCAACCTGTAAAGAAGGGGGAAAGCCCGAATTTACAACCTGAGAAAGGAATTGTGCGGTGTCATTTCAACTAACCGAGGCGGGGGGGGAACATTGTGTATTACGGCGGGTTGGGCTAGATGACCTCTCACATCTCTTTCCATTGTTTGGTTTGGAAGCCGAGTTAGCCCTGCCAGACTATGATGAAACAAGGGTCGTTTTGTGGGATCATACAGCAAAGAAAGACTTAAAATAGAAAACGCGGAGAATTCTGGGAGTTGAAGTCCTCCAGTCTTAAAGTTGCCAAGTTTGGAGACCTCTAGTTTAATCTCTCGTGCGAAATTAGCGGCTGGCAGGTTTTAACTCCCCGATTGAAGCATTTGGGGTGTGAACCTCTGTTTCAAAAATGGCACTTCTCGGGTTTGACCAGATCTCAAGCCAAGCTCCCACGGCCGCCTCGTTTTCCCAACTTCCCCCCCACCGCCCCCAAGCCTGGTCGTACTCGAAGCCGTGGTTGTGGATGCAAGCTTCCTTGTTCACCTGACGGAAGTTTTGCAGCTCGGCAAAATATTCCTCGGGTTTTTCCGACAGGGAGGTGTCCGTCTCCAGCAGCCCTACAGAAAGAAGGAAAGTCCCAAGATAGCAGGTGAAACCCACCACCAGAGCAAAATGGCAGGATCAGAAGTCCATTTTCAAGCCCTTCAGAATACACAGGTAAACTATTCCTGTGTAGGGAGGATCTATCCCTCCTTTTTCTTGGCAAATGTAAATGAACGCTGTCAGATCTTATTAGAAATTTGGTCCTCTCCAGTGTTATGCCCCTATTGGAGTCTGTATCCGAGGAGTATTACGAACAGCTGACAGGGAGTAGGAGTGTGGCTCCCTTGGCTGTGGAGGAAACTGGACAAGGGCAAAGTCCGGCTGGACAGAGCAGGGGAGAGGTAGGACAAGGGAGAAGGAATTCAGAGGAAGACCCAGGTCCACCCCCTCTTCATCCTAGGGCATACAGGGAGGAACATAGAAGGGAGCAACATGGGTTGCATGGCTTACGGAGGAGGAAAGGGCCCTGATTCCCTTCATTAGCCACATCTGGGAATGAGAGTTTAAAGGAGATGCAAGCTGAGTGTGGCAGCTACTGGGAACAAACGTGAGTTTATCTTGTGTTGACTTTGCTTACCTGTGTTCCTGGCGTCTTCCAAACCATGTTGAGTTACTGCCGTTCCTTCACGTCTGGAATTCCTTCTCCTGCCCTGCCTGCCTAATTACCTCATTTTGCCTTGATTGGACTTATAGTTACAGTTTTTGTTGACCATGTTTTGGACTTGATTCTCGGCAGCCAAAGGCTGTTTCCTGGGGGAGTTTTTCTCCAGCCCAGAAGGCAACCAGGACATTGGGGGCAAAGTTGGAGCTAATAAAGGGATTCCTACTGATTATCTGACTGGGTTGCCCTTGTGCCACGCCCCTTTGGGTCATCACATCCTGGCTAGGACAGGAGAGGACAAAAGGCCCAGCATGATGGGGAGCTACTGTAAAACACCTCTGGAAGAGAGGCGCAGATGCCCTCTGGAACAAGTCCGAAGAATAAAAATGCAACGGGGGGTGTTTTTTTTAACTTTTAAAAAAAGAGAGCTACGCCAATATAAGGGCGGCTCCTAAGGGGAGTTCAATGGATTTGCAACAGCTCTCCACCACTCCAGTGTGCAGACACACTGCATCTGAGCATGGAGGCTCTGTGTAGACGTTGTGGGAAGCAGCCCACAACTCCTTCCCACCTGCGATCCAGTCGTAGCCCAGGAAAGGCTGCGCGGACAGGCTGTCCGCTGGGATCAAATGGTCCTCCGTGTCGGAGACGAACGTCACATGACCGGCTTCTTTCTGCGAAGAGAGAAATGTTGCCTCCTTGGTGCCAATGACCAAGTCATGCCCCTGAAGTGCCCAACATTATCTATCACCTCTTGCCTGAAAACTAGCGGAGCTTCACCTTCTCTTTCAAAAAAAAAAGAAGAAGAAGTACTTGCTCAAACGAATAATCTCCCCGTCTTAAATCAGTATCACTACCCTGCTGGCTTTCCAAACCATTCATACTTCATCACAAAATCTCCAGAACTGTAAAGCCTCCAAACTTGAAATTTTGCACGTATGTTCCTCTTGGCTTCTAGGTACTCACTAAGGAAGGATTTTTCCAAATGACCATCAGAGCCATTAATATTTCCTATATTTTTATTATTAACACGCTCTGAGGCTGAGGAGTTCTACTCCCCCTCCCCACCTGAAAAGAATCCAAATACAAAACACAAGCAGAGGAGTTTCAGTTTCAGAGCACCAAGCAGCTTTAGTACAGAACAGTTGAGCTAAGCCACGCCCAGGCTCCTTGCTGTCTCCTTGCTCACACAGCAAATGCTGTTTCACTTTCCAAACAGCCCTCCACTCTCTCACACACTGACAGGATGCTAGCAAGATGAATACCGATGGATGCTGGTAGGCAGAGGCAGAATTTTCCCCCCCCCTTATCTTCCTCCCCAAAAACTAAGCCCAACCACATAGTTTCATAGCGAAGCACGGGGATCCAGCTAGTATTTCAAACCCGCCAACTTTTTCGGCACCCACCTTCTTCCTTGCCCTACCATGCTTGCACCCCGGTGTAAGCAAAATGGACTTGGGGGTCTGCAGCATCCGAGCCGACATCCCCTGCCTCCTCTCTTCTTCCGCTGGGCTTTGGGTCAGCGCCTCTCGGGGCCCCGTTCTCTCCTTCGCCTCGGGGCAAGCGGCAGGGGGTGGCTTTTGGGGGGCGTCCACCTTGGCTGCTTCCCCGTTTCCACTTCCAGCCTCACCCAGCGGCACAAGGACCAGGCACGGGGAAGGGGGTGGCCCCCAGCTAGGGGAGCATCCCCTTTTCCGTCTCTCACTCAGCGGAGCGTCGAGACCCGGTTGAGAATTCCTTGTTTCCGAAACGTACAGGGTGGCCCCTTCCGCGTCCGGACAAAACGGTGGTTGCATCTGGAAGGGAAGAGAGCGATAAAAGGTGATGCTGCCCTGCGGGTCACCCAGCAAAGTTAGCAAGGCGTGGCAGTCCGGCTGCCCCACGGCGCATGCAATCTGGAGAACACAATCAAGGCGTCAACTCGTAAAATATTTCTATGGTCTTTTTAGAGTTGCCAACAGAAAGGGAGCAGTGGGCAGCTTGCAAACCAAAAGTGCATTCCATAAATAGTTTTTCAAAGATAGTAACTAGGTGACCGAAGTTTCTGCCGTGCAAAATTCTAACTGGAGAGCATGATTGATGACTCTGGGCTATGGACGTGTCCCATTGGAGGATATGAATTACGATACACCCAGGGGGTGTGGGGGGAAAACCAGGGTCAAGGGTGATGATGAGTCAGCTACACCCAGGCAGCGCTGGCATTTTTACTCCTAATAAATCTTCTTTTAAGTTTTGGAAGTTCGGCTGGATACTCATGATTTAAATGGGGGGGAACTGTCGGAGCCTTGACACAAGGACTGTCAATTTCAAAACGACTATGGCCAAGGCTATATTTAAGTTTGCTTTGTTTCTTCCCCCCCCACCCCCAGTTTTTAATTTTTTTATTTTTATAACAATTCCAATTTCAATTGAACAGTGTGTTGTCTGGGTACAAGTTGTTTTAGGAAATAATAGTCAAAGTACTTACAGGAGCATCCATTACATTAGTATCAATCATAATAATACTGATAATAGCAATATTTGTTTAACCAATTTAACACATCTTCCTTATATCACTGATCCTTCCATATATTTCCCTACTTCTAGCTCCTGTTTTTGTTAGCTAACCGTTGATAAAATAAGTCCTACATCAAAAAAACATATTCAGTTTCTTTTCTTTCATTGTAAGTGTTAACTTGTCCGTTTCTGCACATTCTAATATTTTTTTAAATCCCATTTTCATCTGTTGGGATCTCTTCACTTTTCTCTTGTTGTGCAAATACAATTCTAGCTGCAGTCAACACGTGTAAAATCAAATATACATTCCCTTTACTGTACTTGTCTGGTAAAATGCCCAACAGTTGCCACTCTTTGTGGGGCGGGAGTTAGAAGTTAGAGGAAGCTTCAATATTTTATAAGGTATGGGAACAATGGTACGGCTGGATAGATTGGAGACAGATTAAGGATAGGTAATTATTAAATATAGAATATAGATAGGGTAAGAATATAATTAGGCACAAATTAATATCTGTAAATGTTGCACAAATGATTGTTATATGATAAGCACCACAAATAGCTGTTATTAAGTGATATATTTTTTATGTTTTTAATGTAATAAAAATGCAATAAAGTTTATTTTAAAAAAAAGAAGTTAGACTGGAACGCAATGCTTGAGGTCTACTAGATAAAACACCCACCAGACACAGCGTGGGAACCAAGGTCGTGGCAACGAACATCTGCTGAGACCAAGGGGGAAGATTAATGTGACCTAGGACATCTGTGGGGAGTGGGAAATTTCTATTCTTTGTATTTCTCTGAAGCGTGGGAATTACCCAGAGTTAGCTTCAACTTTCTAAGTGCCGATACGATGTACTCCATAAAAGGTCTTTCAACCCCGTTATTGGGGGGAAATACTGCAGGAATCCCTATTTAGGGCTACAAGGTGCCAGGAAAGATTAAATAATAATAAATAATAAATAACAATAACCCGAAAGGGCTGCCTCGCTATTTGGAAATTCTGAATTTATCAGACTCGAATACCCTGATGCTACAAAAAAACCACCCTACTTGGAACAGCTTCTATCCTCTGACGCTACCTGAACAGTTCCTAGGTCCTTGGTTAGGACTCGAGCTGTTGAGCTACCAACCAACCCCAAAGGCTGTGAATCTCACTAAAGATTAAATAATAATATTAATAATAATGTAGGAGTTGCATGCTCCAGGATGGC
>NW_020717603.1:31416-48024 GCF_900518725.1 Notechis scutatus | reverse complement strand
ATTATAGATGTTAGATAATTATAAATATAAATGGATAGACAGACAGACTGATAGATGATGGATAATTATAAATATTAGATGATAGACAGATAAATAGATGGATGATAGAGACAGATGATATATAGACACATAGAGAGATAGATAGATGGATAAATATATGGATAGACAGACAGAAAGAAGATAATAGATAATTATAAATAGATGATTAGATAGATTGATACAGACAGATGGATGATAGAGACAGATTATAGATATAGATGGAGGGATAGGTAGATGAATAGACAGACTGATAGATGATAATTATAGATGTTAGATAATTATAAATATAAATAGATGGATAGACAGACAGACTGATAGATGATGGATAATTATAAATATTAGATGATAGACAGATAAATAGATGGATGATAGACAAGACAGATGATATATAGGCATATAGATAGATGGATGGATAAATATATGGATAGACACAGACAGAAAGAAGATAATAGATAATTATAAATAGATGATTAGATAGATTGATACAGACAGATAAGATGGATGATAGAGACAGACGGATTATAGAGATAGATGGATGGATAGGTAGATGGATAGACAGACTGATAGATGATAATTATAGATATTAGATAATTATAAATATAAATAGAAGATAGATGGATAGACAGACTGATAGATGATGGATAATTATAAATATTAGATGATACATATAGACAGACTTATATAGAGATGGATGATAGATTAGACAGACAGACTGACAGATAGATATCATATCTTCCTTTCCTATCAATTTATAGAAAGCGTTCTGGCCCTCAAGGTCCTCAATTTGCGTATGACCATAGATGCAAATAAACGGCATAATATGTGCCCTCTTGCACATCTTTTCTTTAGGGCCATACTCCAATTGCGACTAGGACTAGTTCATTATGTTGAGGGCCAGAATGCTTTCCATAAATTGATGTGAAAGGAAAGGAGGAGGAGTTATCACTTTGTGACTAAACAGCGTATGGTACTCCTGTGCCATTTATACCTCACTTGAATGATGTGACTTCATGTGAGCAGCTAATCTGAATCGTGCCTTAAGCAGTGACCTAAAAGCTGACTCTGTTCTTTCCTTTTGAAGAGGGTCCCCTCTGTGAGATGAAATGGGTCAGATCTGATGAGGACTAGCACCTTGCTGGGAACTTCCTTTCCTTCCACCAGAACGTACTGTGGCTCTCCAGGATCCTAGCAGTTGTTTAACTGTTGGAACATCCCTCCCCGTTTATGGCTCTTTTATTTAACCTTGGCGGTGTGAGAGCATAGAATGGATGGGATTCGGGGAGAACCTTGCGGGCGCTCTCCCAAAATGGCTGCCAGGGTTTTGCTGCATTCATTGCAGGGCTTCCCAAACTGGTGGCTATACACTGATTCCCCAGAATGTTTTTCCAGGACCTCGGTCTTTTTTCCCTGGGCAATGGGCATATTTCATTGAATTAGAACATCCAGAAGCTCCAGTTGGTGCAAAATGCAGCGGCCCGCATGGTTTTGTGCAGAGCACATGTGTCACCTCTCCTGTGGGAGCTGCATTGGTTGCCGACTTGCTTCCGGGTGCAATTCAAGGTGTGCTGGCTGTCACCTTTAAAGCCCTCAATGGCTTGGGACCAGGTGATCTGAGGGACTGTCTCTTGCCGGTCACATCTCCCCGACCCATCAGAGGCAGGGAATGTTGTGGGTCCCGTCCCTGAGGAAGATACACCTGGTGGGACCCAGGGGAAGGGCTTTCTCCGTGGTGGCTCCCTCTCTCTGGAATATCATCCCCCCAGAGATCAGAATGGCCCCCTCTCTAATACTCTTCCAAAAGGCGCTGAAGACCTGGTTCTGCCAGCGGGCCTGGGGAACCCAGAGTGGGATGGAGCCTATGAAATGGCTCGTGTGATCTACTGTCATCGGGGCGGGGTGAGAGTTGGGGGTGTGTGTGATTTTTTATTTATTTATTTTCCAGATTTTGTTCTACTGTACTTTACTCATTTATTTGAATATGTATATATAAAATATGAATATATATATACATACATACATACATACATACATATACATATACATATACATATACATATACATATTTTCTGAGGTTCTCGCAGGTATTTGTATGTGGATCTTTGGTTATTCGGGTTTTCTCCCGCGTAAGATTGGAAGTATCTAGGCAACGTTTCGATGAAGTCTCATTCATCATCTTCAGGCTTCTGTCTTCAGCTCTGTGCTTAGGTGGCAATATAAATTCAATAAATAAATAATATTTCACCCAAAGTCACTTGGGTGGCTATAGAAACTGAAATGGAATAAATTAGCCAAACGAAGGCAGAGTTGCAGGCCTTTTCTAAGGATGTGCGCAGGAAATCTTTCCCTCTGGGACATCCACGCAGAGCTGGTGTTTGCTGTGTAGTGTGTCAGCTTTTACTTTGGGTTCAATTATGATTGTTGTTGCAGAAAAACCAACGGCCAGGGGAAAAAAAAACCCGGTGTGCACCTCGGCAGCCTATTGGAGACCCCCGGCTGCTTGCAAGCTGCGACTCCTTCCTTCTCTGGACCTTCTGCGCTTCTTTTATGCTCCAGCTGACCTCCTCCTCCTCCTCCTCCTCCTCCCTCTGTGCCGCTGGTTGCCTGGAAGGTGAAGATGCTCAGCCGTTTGTCGGGGCTGGCCAGCACCGTCCTGCACGAGCTCTCGGGGGACGGAGAAGATGCCGGGACAGCGCCGTCCCCCGCCGTAAGTCGCCTGTTCTCTCCCGGACCAGTTTGGCAATGAGGAAGTTGGTCCAATCCAACTCAGTCTCTTCTTAGAAGCCTCCGGTAATGGAGCACCTACAGCTTCAGTGGGAATAAAGCTGGAAGGGACTTTGGAGGCCATCCAGTCCAGCCCCCTGCCCAAGCAGGAGACCCTATATCGTTTCAGACAAGTGGCTGGTCCAGTCTCCTCTTGAAAACCTCCAGTGATGAAGCACCCACAACTTCTGGTGGCAAGCAGTTCCCCTGGTTAATGGTCCTCACTGTTAGGAAGTTTCTCCTGAGTTCCAGGTTGCTTCTCTCCTTTTTTATTTTCCATCCGTCGTTTCTTGACTTGCCTTCCGTTGTTTTGGAGAATAGCTTGACTCCCTTCTTCTTTGGGGAGGCGAGCCATTCCACTGGTTAACTGTTCGTACCGCAAAGAAATTTCTGCTTAATTCTAGGTTGGATCTCTCCTTGCTTTGGGGCAAGTCAGCCTACCATTACCGGCCGCCTTTTATTCAAAGCCAGCATTCTTCATTGTTCTTGAGTCAATTGGATGCTGGAACATGGACAGGGTCAAGCTGGTATCAAATTGAATGGCTGTGTCAACTCTCTAAATTAAGTAACTAAAGATAAGACAATCTCGAGTCCTTTGGAGCTGCCCAGAGTCACCTTATCAGTGGGGCAGCATATAAGTATAAATAAAGTATGAGAAATAAATAAAACAGTGGTACAGTGGCCTGGTGGTGGAGCTCTCGCCTCACCATCAGGAGGCTGTGAGTTCGATCCTTGGTAGAAGCCGATATTTCTCTTTCTGGGGACAATGAAAATATATCTGCTGAGCAAAACTCCACATTGGTGACAGGAAGGGCATCCGGCCAGTAAACACTCAGCTCCATTCAGTTGCCCAGATTCCACCCCACAAGGGATTGTGGGCTCGTTAAAAGATAAACAAAATAAAAGATAAACAAAATAAAAGAAAATTAATAAAAAGATAAATAAAAAGATAAATAAAGCAGCAGTCAGCACCGCTTAATAATCTAGCAGGCAACCTATTCCGCGTTTATATTTAATTTTAATTTTAGTTTGATTTAGTTATCTTAGTCCTCGGCTTCAGAGGAAATAGGTAGTTTTTTAAACCTTTGAGAGTTGCTCATTTGTGGCAGAATGGACAGGTTGACCTTTTCAAAAAAAAAAGAAAGGGACAATGAAGGGTACCTGGGCACTGTGTCTGGCCTCCTTTGTGCCTCACCCCCCCTCCATAGGCAGCACTAAATGAATGGTGGGCCCCTTGTTCCTTCTCGGACATTCATGTGACACCAACCCTGGTTTGGAGACCGAGAGCTTGGAAAGCTGCGGGGTGACTTAAGAACTTCTGCTTCCTGTTTCCCTCTCCTCCCCCCTCCCCCACAGGGACCGGAGTTTGAATCCAGCCAGCAGAACATGGAGGAGGAGAGCCCAGAAGATGTGCTGGAACGGCTGGCCCACATGGAGAAGCTGGTGGCGCAACTGAAGACACTGTTGCGGGAGAAGGACGCTCAGCTCCATCAGAAGGATGCCATGCTTGAGGTGGGTGGAAAGCGGATGCCCTCTTTCTCCAGGACAGGAACTTCCGTGTGTGTGTGTGTGAAGATGGGACTAGAACTTGCAGCCTCCTGGTGATTGGCCCAAAGTCACCTGTTGTCATGCCCCTGTCGGAGTCTGAATCCGAGGAGGAAGACGAACAGCTGACAGGGAGCAGGAGTATGGCTCCGTTGGCTGTGGAGGAAACTGGGGAAGGGCAAAGTCCATCTGGGCAGAGCAGGGGAGAGGTAGAACAAGGGAGGGGGATTTCAGAGGAAGACCCAGGCCCACCCCCTCTTCATCCCTGGGCACGCAGGGAGGAACGGAGAAGGGAGCAACGTGGGTTGCGTGGCTTATGGGGAAGGAAAGGGCCCTGATTCCCTTCATTAGCCACACCTGGGAATGAGAGTTTAAAAGAGACGCAAGCTGAGTGCGGTGTCTTCTGGGAACAAACATGAGTTTATCTTGTGTTGACTTTGCTTATCTGCATTCCTGGCTTCCTCCCAACTGTGTTGAATTATTGCCATGCCTTTACATCTGGAATTCTTGCTCCTGCCCTGCCGGATTAATTACCTCCTTTTGCCTTGATTGGACTTTAAGTTACAGTTTTTGTTGACCACATTTTGGACTTGATTCTCTGCAGCCAAAGGCTGTTCTTGAGAGAGTTTTTCTCCAGCCCAGAAGGTAACCAGGACATTTGGGGCAAAGTTGGAGCTAATAAAGGGACTCCCACTGATTATCTGACTGGGTTGCCTTTGTGCCACGCCCCTTTGGGTCCTCACACCTGTTGGCTTTCATGCCTAAAGGCGAGACTAGAACTCCCAATCTTCTTCTGATTGGCTCAAATTCACCCAGCTGGCTTTATTTATGACAACTGATGTTTACTTCTGGTTTTCAGTAACAAATACCCTATATTGAATAAAGAATTAACTTAATGGTGGGGTGGAAGTTTTAGCAGTTATCAGCAATGGGCTGTGCCTTGCCCCAGACTGTGCTGTTACACTTGGACAAGGTTGCCCCCCCTATTTCCTGCTGCATTTTGGGGCATGGGGGGGGGGGGACATAAGAACATTAGGATGGGTAGCGGGCTTGCTATATTTAAAAGGTGAAAAGCGATTCCCTAGAAGGAATTTTTTTATTAAAAAAAAACAAAACAGGCTGGAAATCTTTCATGTGAAAACTTTGGCTACAGTAAAATTGTATATTTTTAGTTCGGCTGCAGCCGGTCCTTGACCTGGGACTGTAATGGAGCCTGCCTTTGTGACGGTTGTAGAGCAGGTCATCAAGTGACCGGACCTGATTTGATGGCCTTTTGAGGGGCACCTGTTAAATGAATACCATGGTTGTTTAAGGTGGCTCCTTTGTTTGCTATGAGGTGTTGCAAAAAAAACAAAAACCAGAAGTAAACACTGGTTTTAGTAAAAAAAAAACAAAAAACCATCAAAAATAAAGCCAGCTGGGTGACTTTGAGTCAATCACCAGGAGACTGTGAATTCTACTCCTACTTTAGACCTGAGTGCTGGTTGGGTGATTCTGGGCCAATCCCCAGGAGGTGGTGAGTTCTAGTCCCACTTTAAGGCAGGAAAGGCAGACTTCCGGCCAATCTCCAGGAGACAGGGAGTTCTAGTCCCACCTTTTGGGCCAATCACTGGGAGATGGCGAGTTCTAGTCCCCGCCCTTAGGCAGGAAAGCCTGCTGGGTGATTTGGGGCCAGTTCTTCTCTTTCAGCTCAACCCACCTTACGGGAGGGGAAAAAGGAGGAAGGTGTCCTTGTGTCATTTGTGAAAGTAATAGAGGTGGGATATAAATCAATAAATAAACTGCAGAGGGGAGGTCACCTGGCCCTACAGGAATCGCCCCCAAACACCCCCAGCTTGTCCTTCTGGGCTGAAAGTGCCGGATCTCTCCTCCCCCCGGTGCAGAGGACATCACTCTCCCTCCCCCAAACCCCTCCGCTCAGATCAGGGTCTCCGGACGTCCCCCCTCCAAGGCTGCCCCCGACACCCCCGGGACTCTCGCCCCTGTGTGTGACGTTGTGGCTCCCCTCCAGGAGGAGAGGCAGGCGGCCGAGGCAAAACTGCTGAAGCTGAAGCTGCAGGCTAAAGTGAAGGTGGCCCACCTGAACAAGCGCATCGAGGAGCTGGCGGCCCAGGGAGGGGCAGCACCTGCCGAGGGGCAGCCGGAAGAGCCCCCGCCTCCTGTCCAGGTGAGCCCCCCCCCCTCCCCTCCACCGGGACCAAGTCATCCATCTCCAAGCCAGGCGGGACGAAGGAGAAGCTTTCCTGCGGATCAGCTGTCCCTCCTAATGTCTCTTTTTTTTAAAAAAAATATATATTTTTATGGAGTTTCTTTTTTTGACATCATAAAACATCATGGTTTCGATAGCGTTCTTGGCATCCATACAGGTTTTTGGTTTAAGTATCATCATACATTATATTACATTTGTCTAATATTAACGAATAACTTCAACTATGATTACTATCCTTCTATCTTCGTATAATTTACAAGTTTATGTTTTACTCTCTTAAGGACTATTCCAGTTAGGTTTCTTGCCTCACTTCTAAGTTCTGTTTGTTAACCATTTAGGCCCTCCTAATTGTCTTTCTTGGCTGACGGATGGGGTCCCACTCGGCCACGGGGGGCCCTTCCCATCCAGAGAGACCCTCTGCCCACTTCCGCTGGCCAACGTACCCCCCTCCGATAACACATGGACCCAGGGGAGTTTTGGCTAAAACATGAAACCATTTGAAAAGTCCAGGGGTGCCCAAATCTTCTCCAAAATCTCCCCTACCTCTCTTCTCTTCTGCGCCATCAGGGTGACCACAGCCTAAGCGAGGGGCCGGTGGACGAGACTGGCGCGCTCAGGAGGCAGCTTCAGGAGCAGGAAGAAACGGTGAGGGAGCTCCGAGGGCAGCTGCAGGAAGCGACGGGAAGACTCGGGGATGCCCAGGCCCAGGTAGGGAATCCGAGATGCTCCCCTGGGCCTTTTTGGGGTGGTTTCCTGGCCTCTTGGGATCTTCTCAGGCCGATATTGGCAAGGGAACATGAGTAGAGTAGAGTAGAGTTGAGTAGAGTAGAGTAGAGTAGAGTAGAGTAGAGTAGAGTAGAATATTCTTTATTGGCCAAGTGTGATTGGACACACAAGGAATTTTTCTTTGGTGCAAATGCTCTGAGTGTACATAAAAGAAAAGAGACATTCGTCAAGAGTCAAGAATCTACTCGTAATAATAGTCGTAGGGTACAATAAGTAATCAAATCATACTAGGAAATAGTCAATATAGATTGTAAGGATACAAGTGACAAAGTTACAGTCATACAGTCACAAATGGGAGGGGATGGGTGATAAGGAGTGATGAGAAGATTGACAGTAGTAGTAGTGCAGACTTAGTAGATAGTTGGACAGGGCTGAGGGAATTATTACTCAACGACAGTAAATTATAGATTTCTAGGTGTTTTCTCTGGTGAAATTCGTATAACTTGTCCAGCAATGCTCTGGCATTTCCATACACAGTTTAAAATTGTGGTCCAAAGTTGCCTGCTAAAGCATGCTGCCAGTTTTGGTCTAGTGGTTAAGATGCCAGACTAGAAAGCGGGAGAATGTGAGTTCTAGTCCCGCCTTAGGCATGAAAGCCAATTGGCTGACTTTGGGCCAATCACCAGGAGATTGAGAGTGCTAGTCCCGCCTTAGGCATGAAAGCCAATTGACTGACTTTGGGCCAATCACCAGGAGGTGATGAATTCTAGTCCTGCCTTTGGCATGAAAGCCAGCTGGGTGTCTTTAGGCCAATCACCCACTCACTCTCTGCCAACCCACTTCACAGGGTGGTGGTTGTGGAGACAACAGAAGAAGGAAGGTGTGTTGGACATGTTCCCCACCTTATCTGTAGAAATAATAAAGGGGAGATACGAATAAAATAATGCATAAAACAGGAGCCACAGCCTCTCAAGAGGCACCCGGTGGATGATGGATACCCTGTATGGGAGAGTTTTGCCTCCAGGTGCCTGGCACTGTTGTCCCCAGTTCGGGTCTGAGCCCGGTGCCGAAGCCAATGATGGACGCCAGACACGAGGTGAAGGTTTTGCTGATTGCTTTTTATTGGAGTCCTCCAAGGAAAAGGGGCTCCTGGTCAAAATGCCAAGAGCCCAGAACAAAGGATAGAGCCAAGTTTTATACATTTTCTCTAAGGGAGAAGGTGGGACAAAGCGAGATAATAAGAAATATCATCTAATAAACATTTCAGTAATAATTCTACGATTTGTTCTATTGGTCTCTAGCTGTCCCTATTCCTAAGTCTTGGCTAATGAATGCCCTAGGAGTTACCTAATACACATTTGATTTGCTCCAGGCCTAACTTTTAGCTGAGGTCTGCAAGTTGTCAAACTCGTGTTAACTTTCATCAGCTCTCCAATTAGCCAGGATGGTTACGAGATTTACGCACGCATATCTCCTGTGGATAAGCATTCTTTGTTCTTGCCAGGCAGACTCCACAATGACAGGCCTCCTGATTTACTTTCAAGTGTGTGTATGACCTGGCTTTATTTTAGCAGACGGTCCATCAGCCACCTTTGAACCCAAAGCATTTTCCCAACTTCCCAGCTGCGCATGGAAGGGGATCGTTTTAGCACTGTCTCTTTTCCGCTCGGAGGCTCCAGTGGTTTCCATCGATTCCCCTGAGGCTTCCCCATTGTAATAATCCTCCTTATGTTTTATTCTTCTCTCGGCAGATCAGCTGCCTTCAAGGGGACGTGCTGGAGAAAGAGTCACTCCGCGAAGAACAGGCTCTCCAGCTTCAGGCAGAAATCCACCAGGCAGAGGCCCGCCAAGCCGAAATGCAGCAGGTGGGTTGGGCTCTGGGAAAGCTGCCCGCGATTTACAGGCGGTTTTCAACTTGCCGCAGTTCATGTAGGGACCGAAGTTACAACGGCGCTGAAAAAAAAAATGTGACTCACGACTGTGTTTCACAGTTAACGACGGCTGCAGTATCTCCATAGCCCAATAAGGGTCTCCAAACATGGCCAAGTTTAAGGCTTGTGGACTTCCAGCTCCCAGAATTCCTGAGCTAACATAACTGGAGGAGGAATTCTGGGAGCTGAAGTCCACAAGACTTCAAGCTGTCACGTTTGAAAACCCCTGCCATAGCCACACGATCAAAATTCAGAGGCTTGGCAACCGACTCGAAGTTACGACGCTTGCAGTGTCCATGATTCCCCGTTTGCAGCCTTCCAATGAGCAAAGTCAGTTGGCTTTGGGAGCCAGTATTAACTAACCAGTATTAACTAGCCAGTATTAAGGGGGGGAGCCAGTATTAACTAACTAAACAGCTATAACTTTCGGTCACTAAATGAACTGTAAGTCAAGGACCACCTCAGCTTCCAAGCGCTTCATTAAGCGACTGTTTGACGTTTCAGTGGCCCTGAAAAGGGGGCAACCCATAATAATCATGCTTTTACACTGGTACACCACAGAGTTGCGTCTGGAGTCCCTTACTCTATACTCTTTACGTGCATGACTACATTTCCACTCATGCTAGTAATGCTATTGCTAAATTTGTAGATGATACGATAGTGGTGGGACTCGTTTTCAGGGGGCAGGATGAGTCTGCCTACCGAGATGAGGTGGACCAACGGTTGCTTTCGTGGTGTGGAGACAATAACTTGGTCCTCCACACCACTAAGACCAAGGAGCTGATAGTGGACTATACAGAAGGAACAGATCAGACATCCAGCCCTTGCTTCTCAAGGGAGACCGAGTGGAGCAAGTGGACAGTTTGAAGTTTCTGGGTGTTACCCTAAAAGAGGACCTGACCTGGGGGGCTCACATTGCAGCCCTGGTCAAAAGGGCCCAGCAGAGATTATACTACCTGAGGCTTCTCAGGAAACAACAACGGAATGGAAAACTGCTGGTGACCTTCTACCGCTACACCATAGAGCAGGGGTCCCCGGACTGGTACCGGTCCGTGGATCATTTTTTACCGGGCTGCAAAGCTTGGGCGCTGCCATCTTGTTTCGACGGCGTTTCCGGGTTTTTGGTTGCTTTCGGGTTTTCGGTTGGAAAGCGTTTGCTCATGCCTTAGTTTCGTCGAAGAGGGGGAGCGGCTTCAAACGAAGAGCCGTCCCGATGGCAGTGGAGTCTCGCGTTATTCAGGTACCGGTCCGTGGAAGAATAAATAATCGTGAAACCGGTCCCTGGTTCAAAAAAGGTTGGAGGCCACTGCCATAGAGAGTATCTTAACTTATTACAACTCTGTATGGTTTGCCAATTGCACAGGGGCAGATAGGACAGCGCTCCAGGGGGTTAACTTCATTGCCCAGAAGATCATGGGTTGCCCTCTCCCCTCTTTGGAAGAGCTTTAGAGCTCCCGCTGCCTTAAGAAAGTTCAAAACATCCTCAAAGATCCATCTCATCCTGGGCACTCCCTTTTTTTTTACTATTACCATCTGGCAGATGGTACAGGAGAATAAAAACAAGGACAAAGAGGCTGAAAAAAACAGCTTCTATCCCAGGGCAGGAGCTCTGTTGAATTCTACTGTATAGCGCAATATTAATGCAATATCAGGGGTTTTCAATTCAATTGCATAGAATGTGAAGGATGCGTGTTTGTGTTTATTTTCATAGTCATAACGTATACAGAAGATGGTATTTAATTTCGTTGTATGAGGTGCAGTGACAATAAACTAAACTAAACCTATGACCATGGCATGGTCACGTGATCAAAATCTGGCTGCTTGGCAGAAGAATCAAAATTTGGATCTCGGCTCCTACTTATGATGGTCACACAGTCCCGGGAGGTGTCACATGATCCCCTTTTGTGACCTTCTGACAAGCAAACTCAAGGGGGAAGCCAGATTCGGTTAACGACCGAGCTATCAACTGCAGAGATTCACTTACCGACTGAGGCAAGGAAGGTCGTAAAATGGGGCAAAACTCACAGAACAAATGTCACTTAACAACATAAATTTTGGGTTCAGTTGTTGTCGTAAGCCGAGGATTCCCTATATCTCTCCAGAGGCAAAGCCAGCTGTGAGAAAAATCTGTATTTTAGTCTTGTGGCTTTTGAACCCCCTTTTTTTTGGGGGGGGGGGTCCCTCTTTCTCTCTCTCCACAGAATCTGAGGCAGCTGCAGCGAAAAGTGGAGGAACAAGAGGAGGCTTTGCTGGGCCGGACACAGGTGGTCGAACTGCTGCAGCAGGAACTGAATGTCATTCAGGGGGAAAAGCAGGTATCGCCCCGGGGTTTCCCCAACCCAAAAATAATATTGCATTTTATTGCATGCTGGAGCTGCCCTGGAGTCGCTCTCGGTTTGCAAAATAATAATAATAATAATAATAATAATAATAATAATAATAATAATAATAATAATAATAATGCACGCATCCAGGGGCAAAACTCGTCCCTGGCTTTTAAATAAAACAAATCAACATTTTGATATTGACCTGCGGTCAGGCGGAAAAAACGAACGACCATTGAAGACTTCGTTTTAAAAACAGGAAGTTTGTTCAGAGTATCGTAACGTAAATTCAGCGCTAGAAAAGCAAACACAGATGGCTGAGGCTTCCTTTAACTTCTTTATAAACACAAGAAGTAAATTTTACAATACCAGTTGTAGATTTCTCCAGCATGGAGCAAACTCAAACAGAAGCAGATATGTTACAGGTTCAGAGTGGAGCTCTACTTTTCGGCAAGCAAGTTAGTTTCTCTCTCACTTTAGAGCTAAGCACAGAACCCAGGTAAACCATGTCCAGATTCTCTCTCTAAGTTTCACCCTTCAACTCAGCTCTCATTGGCTGACCTCTATTCCAGTTCATGAATATACTCTGACAAAGCCTCCGCTGGACTTTTGGCTGAAAGAAAAAAGGGGAAAAAAAGACAGAACTGGGGATTTAGGGATTTGAGGATTAGAAAGGGTTAGAGAGGAAAGAGGTGGCAATTCCTTGATGCGAGGAAGAGCCAACGTTCTATGTTTTCTTCTTCTTTTTAAAAAAAATCCTTTTTCTGATTTTTATATTAGTTTTTTAAAAAAACTTTTATTGTCTCGTGAAATATCTTTTTAAGAAATCTCTTTACATTAGAGGCATAGTTTTCTGGATTGGATATTTCCCCCCTGGGCCATCTTGGCTGCATTCTGGCCATGTCAGGGTGTGCAGTAAACCGCCACCCATCCAGCAACGTGGCTTTTGCAACTTCTATGCACAAAGCTCCCTTCTTCTATCCCCAGAATACCCCACATGGGCTCCTGAGAACAAGAAGGGGAAATTGTTGTGGCCCTCCAGCGGCCAGCGGAGCTGGTGGCAGAGTCGGACGCTGAGGAGGTTGGGGAGGAACCTGGGCCAGTCCTGGAGTCTGGGGGAGGCTCTGCGTCGGAGGCAGAGATGGGGACCAGGGCCGTCTGGCAGTTATCAGCTGCCTTTGGAGTTGGAGATCAGTGGGGCAGAAGAACAGCTGGAGCCTGTTCCCAGTGTGCGCATGCACAGAGCTGCCAGAAGAAGGGAACAGCTAAGGAACAAGGGTCGACTCGGGAGTAAAGCCACAGGTGGACAGTGAATGGCCCCTCCCAGAGGGAATAAAGAGGAGTGAAAGGGGGAGTGGGGTTTGCAGGAGACAATTAGTTTGTTTAATTAGTATGAAGATCTGTTCCTGACTTCTTGCCAAGTCATTGCTGCTACAGCTTGGTGTTTGGAAGATATCGGCCTGGCAGCTCTCCAAGCCTGATAAAGGCCTGTCATGGTGAAATCTCTTGAAAGACCGTTTGCCGGGACTTTGCTGGACAGGAATTCCCTTGAACCTAAATAAAAGGGGTTTTATCGGGACGAGGAGTCGGCTTCATGATCTCGGGAAGTTTAGGTCAAAACAGAAATGACGATTCCTTCCCCCGCCCCTCAAAAATTCCTCTGCTGTCCATTTTTTGTTGTCTTGTCCTTAGTGAAGATGGTGTCCTCCCATCTTGGGCTGAGCTCCACGCTTCCGCCTTTCTCTTCCCTAGAATCTCCTGGAGAAGTTGCAAAAGGCAGAGGCGGCGCTGGAGACCTCCAGAACCACCCTGGCTTCTGCCCAGGAGGAATCCCGAAACCTGGTCAAGAGCCTGGAGCTGGAGCTGGCCGAGCAGAAGGCGGCTTTCCAGCAGAGCCAGGAGGAGGTTGAAGAGATGCGCCAAGAGCTGGCCCGGGCAAAGGCGGCCCAGACCGAGTGGGATCAGGAGAGGCAGGCCGAGGTGGCCAGGCACGCTCTGGAGGTGGCGGAGAAGAACCAGGAGATGGTTGAGCTTCAAAAGGCAGAGCAGGACCTCCATGCCAGTTACGAGGCCGTCCAAGCGGAGAACGCCCGGCTGTGGCAGAAGGTGGATGCGCCAGCGGAGAGCTTGCCTGACGATGCTTCTGCCACGCCAGGTCAGAGAAACCGCCTGTCAGGAGGCAGCGGCGTCCTCCAGAAGGAACGGAAGGATCAACGGGAGAGAATCCTTTGTAGCTCCGGGTTGAGATGAGGGGCCTCTGGGCTTGGTGGTTTTCTTGCAGATGTTTCCTAACCCAACTAGGGGACCTTGTCAGTGCTAGAAGGGAGTGGGGTTTATGGAGAGGAAGAGGAGGAGGAGGAATGACTGTGGGGTCCTCAATGCTTTCTCTGAGCTTGGTGGTTTTCTTGCAGACGTTTCCTGACCCAACTAGGGAACGTCATCAGTGCTAGAGGGGAGTGGGATTTGTGGAAGGGAGGGAGGAGAAAGAGGAAGGAAGAAATGAAAGAAGGACTGTGGGGTCCTTGGTGCTCTCTGAGCCTGGTGGCTTTCTTGCAGACGTTTCATGACCCAACTAGGTAACATTGTCAATGCTAGAAGGGAGTGGAGTTAATGGAGGAGGAGGAACGGGAAGGAGAGGAGAAGGAGGGAAAGAAGGAGAGGAGAAGGAGAAGCGGAGGAAGGAGGAGGAGCGGAGTGATGGAGGAGAAGGAGAAAGAAAAAAAGGAGAAAGGAAGAGGAGGAGGAGGAGGGGGAGAAGGAAGACTGGGGTCCTTGTTGCTCTCTGAGCTTGGTTTTCTTGCAGACGTTTCATCACCCAACTAGGGAACATCATCAGTGCTGGAAGGGAGTGGGGTTTGTGGAAAGAAAGAAGGAGGAAGGGGGAGAAGGAAGAGTCTGAGGTCCTTGGTGCTCTCTGAACTTGGTGGTTTCCTTGCAAAACTTTCGTGACCAAACTAGGGATTGTGAAATAAGAGAGAGGGGTTAGCAGCAGAGGAGGGGAAAAGAGAAGGAAGGAAGAGGAGGAAGAAGTGAGGGAGGAGGAGGAGAAGGAAAAAGAAAGAACTCTGGGGCCCTTGATGCTCTCTGAGCTGGGTGATTTTCTTGCAGACGTTTCATGACCCAAGTAGGGAACATCATCCGTGTTGGAAGGGAGTGGGATTTGTATAGTGGAAAGGAGGAGGAGGAGGGCTATGGAGGCCTGGGAGTTCTCTGAACTTGGTGGTTTTCTTGCAGGCGTTTCGTGACCCAACTAGGGAGCACCATCAGGGTTAGAAGGGAGTGGGGGTTTGCTCTCTATTTACATACTAGTGGGAGTCTTCTCCTTGGCTCCTTGATCAGGCTATAGTTTATTGTTTGACTGTCTGAGTTGGTGATTCCTAATTGAGGTATTGTTTACTGCTGGATTCAAGGAGTTTACCCATTCAGACAAATAAGCCAACAATAAACAATCGTCTAACCAAGTGACCAAGAGCCATCCCAGCATCAGCTAATAGTATATAAATAGAGATTAATGCCTATTCCCAGGGATCCTCATTCTATTCCCGAATCACCTGGACAGATTCTCCATCAGATGGTGGGTGTTTTTTTTTCTTCTGGTTAGGTTGTTAGCACCTTAAACCCCACATTTTGATTGGTTGTAAAATGTCAACCATTTAATTGGAATAGAGCTGGGAGGTTTTGTAGTCCGACCCTCTTCCCAAGCAGGAAACCCTATACTATGTCAGACAGGTAGCTGTCCAGTCTCTTCTTAAAAACCTGCAGTGTTGGAGCGCCCACGACTTCTGGTGGCAGGCTGTTCCACTGGTTCATTGTCCTCCCTGTCAGGAAATTCCTCCTTCATTCCAGGTTGCTTCTCTCCTGGATTAGTTTCCATCCTTCGCTTCTTGGCCTGCCTTCTGGTGCTTTGGAGAATACGTTGACCCCTTCTTCAAATACTGGAATACTGATATCATGTCCTTCATTTTTTCTCTAGACTAACCAATTCCTGCAACTGTTCTTCATATGTTTTAGCATCCAGTCCCCTAATCCTATTTGTTATTCCTCTCTGCACTTTTTCCAAAGTCTCAACATCCTTTTTTTGTAATGTGGGGACCAAAACTGGATCCAGTATTCCAGGTGTGGCCTTACTTATGAGGCTTTATAAAGTGGTGCTAATCCTTCCCGTGATTTGGATTCGATGTCTCTGTTGATACAACCCAGGATTGTATTGGCTTTTTGGGCTGCCGCCGCGCATGGCTGGCTCATGTTTAAGGGATCGTCCATGAAGACACCAAGGCCCCTCTCACAGTTACTGTTTTTTTTGAGCCAGGTTTTGCCTAATTTCTATTTGTGCCCTTGAGGGGTTTTTGCCTAGGTACAAAATCTTGATTTTTCTCCACATTAAATGTCATTGTGTTGCATAGGGCCCCTTGTTCAAGATCTTTTTGGATCCCGAGCTTGTCTTCTGGGGTGTTGGCTATTCCTGCCAGCTTCATGTCATCTGCAAATTTGACGAGTTCCTCTTCTTTTCCCTCACCTAAGAGGATCCCCTGTTACTATGCTACTATCTATTACGATGCTACTGTGCACATACTCCTATGCTCGGACACTATGCCGGTATCCTCTGCTCAGGAACAGCCCAGCAGGTCCGTGGTGCCCGTGGCAGCCTTCAGGATTTTAAGTCCTTTCCATTCTTTGCCAAAGGAAAATGACCCCCCCGGTCAGGCTTCTCCTTAACCAGGAGCAGATTTAAGGAATGGGCTTCAGTTGGTGGCTGTTTTCTGCTTATCTCAGCTTGGGTGTGTGTGTGTGTGTGTGTCTTATTACACTTTTGGGGGAAAACTCATGTTGTGTTTCCTGCCTCAGGTGAGACCCCCAAAAGGTGCCCGGAGCTCGGCTTGTCTCAGCCAGAACTGGAAACAGCTACAGGGGTCCCGTCTCCTCCCCTGAGCCAGGTAATTGCTTCCATCAGTACCTTTGCAGAAGAGGTGGCGAGGCCAGGTTTCCTGGGAAGAGACCGCAGGGAAGGCACGTAGTAAAATAAAGGAAAGTAGGTAAGGTAAAGGTCCTCCGTCATTCCGGACACGGTTGTCCC
>NW_020717603.1:5509-21416 GCF_900518725.1 Notechis scutatus | reverse complement strand
TGGGGTCAGAGAGAGAGAGGGGGGGGTCTGTGGCTCCCAAGAGAGAGGAGAGAGAGAGAAGGCGTCTGGGGTCCGAGAGAGAGAGAGAAGAGATCTGGGGTCCCCCATCTCAGGGCCCCTACGCGTTCCACTTGGGTCAGGAGGGGCAGAGCCTGGATCCTGGAGAGAGAGAGGGGGGAGTCTGGGGTCCCCAAAAGAAGGGAGAAGGTCTGGGGCCCCCCCTCTCATGGCGCAACCACATTCCACCCTTGTGACCCCCAAAGAGAGAGAGACCAGCTGCTTTGCACATGGGGGAGGGGCCATCATTTTCTGCCTCATGCGGTGAGCACATCTGGTGGTCCAGGTTGCCTGGCGCAAGCTGCCCCCCCCCTCCGGTCGAGTTTGGGCTTGACACCGGCGGACGGTGAAGGCAGAAGGAGCAGAGAGCAGATGGGTGGGTGGGCGGCACACTGGGAGCCCCATCTTTATGCCGGGTTTCTACCCTAGGGCCCCCTCCTGACCGATGCCGCCCCCGGAGCCCCCCAGGAAAAGGACGAGACCAACGCGCGGGAGCTGCAGGAACTTCAGACGCAGTGAGTGTGGCGGGCAAGTGAAATGTGTGCGGGCTCCTGGGCCACCAGTTCCCCTTCACCCCAATTTTCCACTGACCTCGGGAGCCTCTCCTCCAGCTCCCCCCCCCCCCCAGGTGGGACCCCAACGGAGGTATCGGGTGCAAGGAAACGGGTCCGCTTACTAATAGCTGAACCAAGCAGTTTTATTGGCCTCGGCCTATCCAGGCAGTCCCTGACTTACAACAGTTCTTTTTAGCAACCGTTCGAAAGCGACCACGGCACTGGAAAAAGGGACTTATGGCCGTGTTACACACCACTCTAGTAGCATCCCGCAAGGGTCCCGCGATCAAAAGTCAGAGGTTTGGCAACTGGCTTGTATCTATGACGGTCGCAGCATCCCTGGGGTCACGCGATCGATCCCCTTTCATGACCTTCCGGCCAGCGAAGCCAACGAGGGAAGCCAGATCCAGCTGAACAACCCTGTGACTTAAGTTAACCCCTGTGGGATGAC
This sequence comes from Notechis scutatus, assembly GCF_900518725.1. The sequence continues at coordinate 20,354 of NW_020717603.1, read as the reverse complement.
CCAGAGGGGTGTGAAAAAAAAATAACAAAGTCACAAAAGTAGAATAAATTCCCTTTAATGCCTCCAACTTGGCCCCCAATGTTCAGTTATCCTCGGCTGGATATCAAACTCTTCCAAAAACAGTCTATGAAGGGAAGAAATGCAGTCTGAACCCAAAGTAAAGATAATTAGAAATTAAAAAACCAACACAAACCACACTGAAGTAATTAACACAGCAGGCCAGGATGATAAATTGCAGACTTTCAAAGGATAACACAGCACCCACAGTTGGGAGGACGCCAAAACCCAGATAAGGCTCGACCAAGATAATGCACGCTTTGCTTCCAGCAAGGAGCCGTGTGCAAACACCCCACTTATATCCTGTTCTCCCAGCCAAAACTAATGAAAGGGATCAGGGCCCTTTTTTCTCCCGTAAGCCATGTTGCTCCCTCTCCGTTCCTCCCCGCATGCCCTAGGATGAAGAGGGGATGGCTCTGGGTCTTCCTCTGAGTGTCCAGCCGGACTGTGCCCTTCCCCCCATATCTTCCACAGCCACCGGAGCCACACTCCCACTCCCTGTCAGCTGCTCAATCTCCCCCTCTGAGTCAGACGGCAACAAGGGCATGACACCCTGAAGTGTGATTCACTTAATAAATGTGAAAAAGGTCGTAAGAATGGGGCAGAATTCATGCCCCACTTAGCCATAGAAAGGTTGCACTCAGTTGTGGTCCTAAGTCGGGGACTGCCTGCATTTACAAGAATCTCCCCGGATGTCTTGCCTTCCCCTGGGAACCAGCAAATAAGGCTCCATGGGCGATAGTTTGGGGGTGGCTTCAGACTTACTCCTCTCGCAGCTTGTCAGGGTTCCGGCGATTGCCCTGTTTAAATCATGAGCCTCGAGCCCAGCTTCAAAAAACCCTCAAAAGATTTATTAGGAGCAACATGCCGGCATTAACCAAAACGAATCCAACTCCGGGATATGTAATTCACAGTCGCCTGTGAGACCCTGTTTTCCCCCCTCCCCCCTGGGTGTGTCATAAATCAGATTCTCCAATGAAGCAGAGTTCACGGGCTGGGTGTCATCAATCACATTCTCCAACTGAGGATTTTCAAGGGCAAAAGATCCTCTTTTTAAGATCAGGGTGGTAGGTACTTGTTAGGGATATACACCCTAGCAGAACGTGCAACGGCAGTCTAGCAGGCAGGCAGATATGTGAGACAAAACGTTGTAGTAGCTTACACTCAGTAAGACAGGTACACTGTGCAAGTTAAATAGTTTTTATTCCAGCAAGAGTTATAGCATAGTCAAACGGTCCATATGTCATACACTAAGTTCAGTCAGTCCGGGGGTTAATCAGTTTGCAAAGTCCAGTGTCGAAAAAGAGTTCATTAAACTTACAATCAATCAGTCCAGTGATATATCTCTTTAGCAGTCAGAGAGATATGAAGAAAAATCAAACCCCTTTTCTTCTCTCAGCAAACACGCAGTTATCACCATCAATTCATCATTGTCAGCATTCCAGTAAAAGCCAGGCAAACAGTGAGCTCTCTTGCTCCCTCTTATGGTGATTTTACAACCGCACCCAAAAACTTGGTTTACAGTTTAAAGTGATACATACACTTAAACTCACTAACATAGTTTATATATTATTATTTTAACCAAACTAAGTTAGGTAACCAATGTTATCCCTAACAGTACTTCTGATTGTAAACTGCCGTACTGCTCCTCCGGATTCCCCCCCGCCCCCCCCTGTGTATGGCAACTCGAAAACAGGCCTAGGAATGCTTTACGAGTTGACCACAGCTATGCAAGGATCGAAGGCTACTTCCCTGCTTGACTCCTCCTTCCAGCCCGGCTGGTAGTTACCCAACCGGTGGATCTCTTCCCTCCTGCCTCTGATCCCCGAGCTGATCCCGGGGACGTCCAGGCCTGGCCTGCTTCCCTTTGAAGAGTCAGGGTCCATCCAGCCCCCCACCTGCACCCCCCCCCCCCATCTCCCTCACGGGGTCTCTCCTTCCATTTCCAGGCTGTCGGAGGCCAAGCAGCAGCAAAGCCTCGCCAGGCAGGGCCTGAGCCAGCTCCAGCAGCTGCTGCAGGAGGAGCGGGAGAGGCGGCTGGCGGCCGAGGAGGCTTCCTCTGCAGCCCAGGAGCAGATCCGCAGGTATTGTTGGAGGGGGGGGGACTCTCCCCCTCCCTCCTTCCCTCCGCTCCCTCCTGGCTGTTCCAGGGAACCCGCTCCTGAGGGACTCCGCTCCCTCTGCTCTGGGAACCCTCGGCCAAGCGGGCGGATCAATTCCGTTGACTCGATGGGTGGAGGGACCGATCTTGTTGCGACCCCTTTCCCAGCCCTGCAGACCCTTATCTGCTCCCTGGTGGTCTCGGCCCAAGGGAGGCGTTTCCGAGGCTGATTGGTGAGAGGGGGGAGGGGGTGCTTTGGGGTCTCTGGGGAGGGGTGTTCAGGCCTCTGGGGAGCAGCAGGTTGTGTGTGTGTGGGGGGGAGGCCAGGGCCCCACCGTTGGCCTCAGGGACAGGGCCCTGATACCTAGGCCTCTTTGCCCCCCCAGGTGGGAGTCGGAGGAGTATGCGCAGTCTCTGGAGACCAGCATTGCCATGCCGCCCAGCCATGAGCACGCCCGGCTGCTGGGGTCTGCCGAGAGCGCCTTCAGCAAGGTAAGGGGGCCACACAGACCCCCCCCCAGACACGGGTGAGGATCCCTGTGATGCCTATTGATACCTCTGTTTAGTCTGTCCTTTCCTCCCCTCCCCTCCTTCCTTCCTTCCCCCTCCCTCTCATTCCCATCTCCTTCCTACCTTTCTTTCTTCTTTCCTTTTCCTCCCACCCTCCCTTTCTTCCACTTTTCCCTTTCCTTTCCTCCCCTACATTCCTCCCCACTCCCTCCCTCCCTCCTCCCCTCCCTCTCATTCTCATCTCCTTCCCTTCCTTCCTCCCTCTCCCTTCCTCCCTTCCTTTTCCTTCCTTTTCCTTCCTTCCTCCCTCTCCCTCCCTCCCTTCCTTTTTCTTCCTCCCTCCCTCTGCCTCCCTCCCTTCCTTTTCCTTCCTTCCTTCCTTTTCCTTCCTTCCTTTTCTTTCTTTCCTTTTCCTTCCTTCCTCTCCCTCCCTCCCTTCCTTTTCCTTCCTTTTCCTTTCTTCCTTCCTTTTCCTTCCTTCCTCCCTCTCCCTCCCTCCCTTCCTTTTTCTTCCTCCCTCCCTCTCCCTCCCTTCCTTTTCCTTCCTTCCTTCCTTTTCCTTCCTTCCTTTTCTTTCTTTCCTTTTCCTTCCTTCCTCTCCCTCCCTCCCTTCCTTTTCCTTCCTTTTCCTTTCTTCCTTCCTTTTCCTTCCTTCCTCCCTCTCCCTCCCTCCCTTCCTTTTTCTTCCTCCCTCCCTCTCCCTCCCTTCCTTTTCCTTCCTTCCTTCCTTTTCCTTCCTTCCTTTTCTTTCTTTCCTTCCCTCCCTTCCTTTTCCTTCCTTCCTTCCTTCCTTCCTTCCTTCCTTCCTTCCTTCCTTCCTTCCTTCCTTCCTTTTCCTCCCTCCCTCCCTCCCTCCCTCAGCCTTACCATCTCCCTCTTCCTTTCACTCACGAACAGAGTGGAAAGTCCCCCTCCCGGCACGGACTGTCCCTCCCATCAGACAGCATCCATCACCATTCCTTTCCCGCCTCCCTTGGCGGCAGCTGGGCTGGGGCTCTGGGGTCGAGGCGCCCTCCTTCTCTAACTCCTCCTCCCCTTCATGGCTCTCCCCCCCCTCCCCCCCCCCACAGGCTCGAGGGCCCCGGGGGCTGCCGCGTGTCCTGCGCTCTCTCTTCTGCCCCCGGAGGCTGTTCTCCCTGCTGGCCACCCTCTACCTCCTCGGGATCCACCTGCTGATATTCCTGCACGCCGTGGGACGCCTGTGAGAAGACCGAGGCACCGGAACTTGGCTGGACCGCGGACCCCGATGCCTGGCGGCAGGGGTGGAGGGTTGACCCTGCTGGTCTGGACACCAGGGTGGGGGGGGCTTCCCGCGGCCTGGTTGAGGCCGCCAGAGGTCAAGCCCAATCCTGGTTAGTTAAAGCAGGCGACGGACTTCCTCAGCCCTTGGCGATGCAGGGTTTGTGCCGCTCCTTCAAGGGAAGCGCCAGGGTTTCGCCGGCCAACTTGGGGTTTCACATCATCAGTCCACCGTTGATTTTGGGGGGTGGGTGGGCAGGAAAGGGCGGAGAGACGACGATGCCCGCCTCCCTTTGGGTGGCATTAATCATCATTAGCGAAGGTGGGGGGCTCCTGCAGGAGAAGGCCAGGATCCTGGTCTTTTGAGACGGGGGGGGGGCCGAGGGAAGACTCACACCTAACTCACGTTAAACATCCGTTCTCTCTCTTTCTGCACATTTGGGGGGGGGGTGATGGACACGTTTTAGCCCCCCCCCCCCCGGGCTGGAAATACTGCCCCTTAAGGCAGGCTTCCCCAACCTTGGATCTGGATTCGGGGACCGGCCTGGGGGGAGAGAGGGGGGAGGGGAGAGGTCCCTGCAAGCGGCACCCGTGTGCTCGCACCTCCCATTTGTGCAAGTGGCGGGCAGGCATGCGCACTGTCTTGCTGGCTTCTGACACAAGTGGGGGGGCCTGCATGCCCGCCACTTCTGCTGCCCGGTTCCGAAGGGGTCAAGGCATGGTAGTGGGCTGCAGCCCCGGGGGGGGCGGGGAGAAGATGTTGGGGACCCTTGCCCTAAAGGGAGGAGGTGGGGGTAACCCTGTTCTGTCCTGTTCTGGAGAGTCAAGAAAGGAGGATCTGTCTGAAGTCCCCGGACACCCCCTGACCGTCCAATCTCCGCACCTCCCGGTGCTCAGTTAATGGAAGGTTAATGGGAGCCACATCCTTGGCTTGAAGGGGAAAGGGGTCAGGATTATGGGCCAGGGGGTTCCCTTTCTGGCCACTTTGAGAAGAAGAAAGACAGGCCTCTCTTGGTCTGGCCTAGGATCTGCCTCTTGGACCCCGTTGGACACTTAATGGGGGTCCCCACCCCATGGCCTGGGGGGGTGCCCTTTATCCCCTCCGCCTGGCCTTCTGGGTCTCTGCCACCCCTTTGTTGTGCAATAAAGATGTTTATTTTTTCTGAGCGTCTTGCGTATGAGTGGCTTCTTGTCCAAAGGTCATTGGGAAGGCGTTTCCCTCAACTCCCAGGTGGTCATAAATTGGTCGTGACTTGCTTAGCCACTTCCACATGTCGAGGACTACGACTGTTAAATCATTTTCTTTTAACAACCCTATCATCCCCTGCGGGGTGGAGTCTAGGCAATTTAACGGAGCTGAGTATTTACTGGCCGGATGCCCTTCCCTGTCACCAGTGCGGAGTTGTATTCAGCAGATAAATTCTCATCTCATATCTGCCTCTCCCTAGGATCGAACTCACAGCCTCCTGATTGTGCGGCGAGAGCTCCACTTCCAAGCCACCGCACCACTCAAGGGCTATGACTAGTAAATCATCTCCTTTGAATGACCCCATAATCCCTTGCGGGTGGAGACTGGGCAGTTGAATGGAGTTAGCAGAGTGTTTTAATGGCCAGATGCCTTTCCCGTCGCCAGCGTGGAGTTTTGTTCAGTAGATATATTCTCATTGTGCCCAGAGAAAGAAATATCTGCGTCTACCTAGAATCGAACCCACAGCCTCCTGACAGTGAGGCGGAGAGCTCTACCTCTAGGCCACCGCACCACTTGAGGACTACAACTCATAAATGCCGGCTGGGAATTGTGGGAGTTGAAGTCCACAGGCCTTCAAGTTGCTGGGTTTGAGAAACGCTGCCAGTGCAAATCCCCGGATCTCTAGACGCCGCAGCTTAGCCCCTTGGGCCTCAGAGCGTCCCCACCTCCATCGGGACATTTCTAAATGGAGCAGAATTAATTAATGAGGTTGCTTTGAAGTCCTGCCCTACACAATTACAGGGACCTTAATGAGGTCCCTCTTGAATCCCGGCAAAAACCCAACGTGGGATTGTTAATTAATTGGGAAGGCGTCGGCACCGCGCTTCATCTAACTTTGATTCCCTGGGCAAAAGTATTGGAAAAAAAAACACACCATCTGACAAATATCTAAAGCAGGGATGTTCACGCTTGGCCGCTTTAAGGCCTGCGGACTCCAACTCCCACAATTCCCAGCCAGCATTTATTAGTTGTAGTCCTCGAGTGGTGCGATGGCCTAGAGCAGGGGTCCCCAACCACCGGTCCACGGACCGGTACCGGTCCGTGGAACAAGTCCTACCGGGCCGCTGGTTTGCTGGGCGCTGCCATCTTGTTTTGATGAAAAAGTGCTTCCGGTGAGCTTTTCCGGGTAGAAAGCTCACCGGAAGCACTTTTTCATCAAAACAAGATGGCGGCGTCCAGCTGATGCCGGTACCGGGCCGCGCCATAAAAAAGGTTGGGGATCACTGGCCTAGAGGAAGAGCTCTCGCCTCACAATCAGGAGGCCGTGGGTTCTATTCTAGGTAGAGGCGGACATTTCTCTGGGTATGCTGAGAATATATCTGCTGAACAAAACTCCTCATCGTTGACAGGAAAGGCATCTGGCCAAGAAACACTCCGTTCCATTCAGTTGCCCTGAAGGTCCACAGGTCTTAAAGCGGCCAAACATGGACACCTCTGATATAAAGGTAAGTCTTTTTTTAAGAAGGATTTGGGGTGGCTTGAAGCAATGTTGGGAACGAGCTGGCTTTGCTTGGGGGGGGGCAACTTTCTCACCTGCGGAACAGGTAGCACCTGCAGGCAAGCCCTACACAGGTAAGCGCTTTGGCTGCGAAGAAGTGCATCGAAAGCCGAAGATGCTTTGGCCTTCCTTGACGTGCGTCCTAATTTTTCCCTCTCCATCGTGCCTCGTTGAACCATTGCCTCTCTGGTTTGCTTCTGAACATGCGCAGAGTGCACTTCTTAGTTATTCCTATTTATTTATTTTAGAACAGAGGTCTCCCAAACTTGGCAACTTTAAGACTTTGTGGACTTCCAACTCCCAGAATTCCTCCTCCTCCAGTCATGGTAGCTCGGGAATTCTGGGAGTTGGAAGTCCACAAAGTCTTAAACTTGGCCAAGTTTGAAGACCCCCTGTTTTTTAGGAGGTTGATATCATGCCACCTCTTTGGGAATTTCCACCGCTCCCCACATCTCGAGTGGGGTCAGATGTAGACCCAGGTTGGGTAGAGGAGAGCTGACTTTCCCTCCCTCCCCTCCCCCCCCCCCCCCCCCCCCCCACAGGCCCTCGGTCGTCTTCTGGGGCCCAAGAAGAAGCAAAAAAAACCTCTTCCTGATTTGGCGAACTTCAAACAGGAACTTGGGTTTGCAAGTGAAACCAGGGTGGGAGGAGAGGAAGCCGAGCCGAGGCGCTGCCAGAAGCGGAACCGAGGCTCCGGGCAAGGTATGGAGGCTTGAAGGCGCGGCGCACGGGTGCTGCTGGGGGCTCGTGGCTGAGCTATGGGGGGGGGGTGACACCAAGTCAACCTTGCTTGCTCCAAGATGCCCCATGGTCTTGTCCCATCGCTGGAGCGGCTGGGATACGGGCAAGGTTGCTTCGACCCAGCAAGAGGAGGCAGCAATTTGAGCCCTCTTGGGCGGTTGGGAAGAGGCAGCCACGGGGAGCAGATTAACAAAGAGTTGGAAGGGACCTTGTAGGTCATCTAGACCAACCCCCTCCCTCCACCACCCAAGCAGGAGATCGTACCCCATTTCTGACAAGAGGGCAGTCCAGGCTTTCCTTGGGAGCTTCCAGCAATGAACTTCTGAGGGCCACTTCTGCTCCGTGGGGGGATTGAGCGCTGGGGGGCCAAAGGGATTGAAAAGCCCCCCCTCCCTCCCTTGGCTCTTGGGCTTCTCTTCTGCAGAGCTTCTGATCTCCAGCGGCTGCCTAGCTGCCCCCTTGTACCCATCGAGGCTTCCACAGGGCAGCATCTGGAGCAAACTGGAGGGGGGGGGGGAGAAAGGGACCTGTTTGAGATGGGGGGGAAGGGGAGAGGTCCAGCTGGGCTAAAAGGGACTCCTGCAAGGGGTGAGGGAGGGCAGGGAGGGACGTCTGGCGGAAGTTTGGGCCTCTGAATTCTGCACCAGCATTCTCTGACTGGCACTTTTTGTAAATGCTTTCCGTGAAGATTTTAAAAGCTGCAGCAGATCCTGGCAGATCTTTGAGGCAGATCCTGGTGCTTTGGAGAATAGCTTGACCCCCCTCTTCTTTGGGGCAGCCTTCTGGAGGCCAGCCATTCCACTCATGAACTGTTCCCACTGCCAAGAAATTGGATCTCTCCTTGCTTTGGGGCAAGTCAACCTACCATTACTGGCCGCCTTTTATTCAAAGCCAGCGTTCTTCATTGTTCTTGAGAAAACTGGAGGGTGGAACGTGGACAGGGTCAAGCTGGTCCCTTTTAGATCAACAGAGTTGGAAGGGACCTTGTAGGTCATCTGGTCCAACCCCCTCCTGCCCAAGCAGGAGACCCTACCACCTTCATGTGCAAAGCAACTGCTATAAAATTTGAGTAGTTGTGTAAACTATGTTTGTGCTTAGAAAGTTTCACCTTAGTTCTAGGTCTCATTCCGGGGTTTATGCCCCCAGTTGGTTTTCTTTTGGGGCTGGAAAGCACCCTCTCCCCACTCACTAACCTCTCCTTGGAGAGGAGGGGCTTTGGAGACTGGCTTCCACTGCTTGTACTGTTGTGACCACAGAAGAAAAAAAAAAAGCTGAATTGGTGCATGAACCCACAAGAGATCTCAGCCAAAGACCGGTATATGCCTCATTTGCTGCACAATGCTTGCAACGGAACGATCGTTTCCTTTCGACTTACATCCGGCTGACTGTAGGATGGTTAGCTGAGTTTCCATCTCTTGCCTGCACCACAGTCCAGAGCGAACAGCCATTTAAGGAAGCGGTTCAAGCGATTTCATTGTAAATATGACACCAATAATGATAACAAATAAGGAACCACAAACTGTCGATAATGGAATTGCCCTTGATTCAGGTGTTTTTTTTCTATGTTGTGTACATGTTTGTTCATTTATTTTAATCGTATATGCAATAAAGTTTGCTTTTAAATTTATTTTTTAAAAAAGGAAGCGGTTCAAGACCAAAAAAAAAAAAAAGAGTCCCACATTGGTGCAGCCCATAAAATTTCATTTTATTATTCATTGCGCAGTCAGCCAGATGTTCAGGCTGGGTTTGGCATTTTTGTGTACCTATTGAGTCCCTACCAAGGACCAAATCTGGACATTTGATAGTGTTACGGATATTGTCGCAGGATGGAAGCTGTTCCAAGTAAAGCTGCCTTCTGCAATTGACCGATGACAAATTTGTCCATGCCACTGATGGTGTTCAAGTGGTGCTCCGGTTGTTTTGGGACTGTACCCAAGGCACCCATTACTATTGGTACTACCCTTGCTTGCCTTTGCCATAGTCGTTCTACTTTTATTTGTAGGTCTCTGTATTTTGTTATCTTCTCCAGTTCTTTCTCTTCTCTTCTGCTCTCTCCAGCCACTGTCACATCCACTATTCTGACTTTTTTGCCTTTGTTGTCGACAACTGTTATGTCCAGTGTGTTATGTGGCAGGTGCCACTCTGTCTGGATTCTGAAGTCCCAGAGCACTTCAGCACTTTTTTTATTTTCTATGACTTTTTTCTATTTTATGGTCCCACCAGTTCTTGCAAATAATACTTCTTGCAGATCTTCAGGTTCAACATGTTTCTGTCTGAGTTTGCTCCATGTTGGAGCAATCTACAACTGGTATTGTAAAATTGACTTCATGTGTTTAAAAAGAAGTTAAATGAAGTCTCAGCCATCTGTGTTTCCTTTTCTGGCACTGAATTTACGCTATGATACTCTGAACAATGATTTCTTCCAACAACCAGTTCACCAAACCACTGAGAAAGTTAACAACCAGTTCTCCCGAAGTGGTGCGAACTGGCTGAATCCCACCATTGGGTATGGGGTCTCCTGCTTGAGCGGGAAGCTGGACTAGAGGACCTCCAAGGTCCCTTCCAGCTCTATTCTGATTCAAGTTCTTATCAGCTCCATGAAGGTCCATGATGTTATGACTGCAAAGATATGACCACGGAAATGTCTTTGGACAGTGGTAGCTCGATGGCCGGAGATGAGCAGTGCCTGCTATGGTTGGCAACAACTAGCAGAGTTAAATCCCCAGGGATTCCTTTACTGTTGTTGTTGTTGTTTTAAACTAGCTCCTGTCAGATGGCATAATTTAGGGGAAGAGACCAGGACCGTGCCCACCCTGCCTGACCAAGTAGGAGGGATAGATGTCCTTAAAGAGACACGGTCAAACTGATAACCTGGCCCTCTGCTTTTAAAGGCGAAGACCATAAATTGCACCCGGGAAGAAGCCAAGGCAATTCACACAACAAAGGGGTTACATGTGGGCCCCTATTACTATTCCGGCAGTTAAGGGAAGAACAACAGAATGACAGAGTTGGGAAGGGACTTTAGAGGTCTTCTAGTCCAACCCTTTGCTCAAGCAGGAAACCCTGACAGAATTAGAGAATAGCTGAGATGGAAGGGACCTCAGAGATCTTCTAGTCCAACCCCCTTTTCAAGCAGGAAACCCTGGGCCACTCAAGACCAATTGTTGTCCAGTCTGTTCTTTAAAAGTGGAGCAATGGAGCAACATCAATGGTGCAGAAAAAAAACAACGTGGCTCCCCTCGACAGGACAAGACAGTCTGGCAATGGCTGTGGAACCTTTATTTGTTTATTTGTTTATTTGATTGATTGATTGATTGATGGGCCAACCATCTCGTTTAGCAACAGGTCTGTTGCTGAGGTCCACGTCCTAATGCAGTACAGCAAGGGTGCAGGTAGTCCTCATTTTGTGACCGTCATGGAATCTTTGACGATGGCAAAGCAGGTGACCACGCGACTGGGCCCAATTTTTTTTTTTTTTAGTGGCGGTCCTTAAAGCAAACATTGCGGTCATTAATCGAATCCACTATTTGCCATGGGCATTTTTTTTTTTTTTTGGCCAGGCGCTGGAAATAAATGCCCGTTTCTGGCAAACGCATTGCTAAACCATCGTTTTCACGGAAGGACACTGCAAAGAGTCAGTTGTAAACGTGGTTGGTTGGATTCTCTCTCCTCCCAGATGTGGAAAGCCGCAGTGGGCCACAACGTGTCCGCAAAGGTGGAGACCCAAGGAGACGATTGGGACACTGACCCGGATTTTGTGGTAAGTCCTCTTTGCTCCTCCGTTGCTCGTGGTTCAGGAGCTCCAGACTCCAGACCCATGGGGCTCTGCCTGGCTCCCACAGGGGTGGGTACGGCTGCCTCTCAGGAAGGATGGTCTTAGGGGTGAAGTTCAAAGAAGCCGAGCGGTGGTGGGATTCAAGAACTTTGACCAATGGTTCAGTGGGCGTGGCTTGGTGGGTGCGCTTTGTGTGCATGCGTGCGCCAAACATGCACTTGCGCAGGCCCAGAGGCGTTCCACCTCACCTCCTGCAAGCCTGCTCTCTCCCGGTCGCTTCAGCAACTGCCACGCGGCACTCTCCTGTGCCGCGAAAAGCGAATGCACTTCAAAAGCAGAGGATAAAGGTGAGTACGGAACTGTGGTGGGATTCCATTTTTTTTTTACTGCCGGTTCTGTGGGCGTGTCTTGGTGGGCGTGGCAGGGGAAGGATACTGTAAAATCTCTGGTCAGGGCTGGTATTTGCTGGTTCTCCGAACTACTCTAAATTTTCGCTACCGGTTCTCCAGAACTGGTCAGAACCTGGTGAATATCACTTCTGCTATGGGAGCCCAGGCGGGCAGGTGGGCCCAACAGCAGAGAGAAGTGGAGAGAACCGGTTCGGTTTCTGCTGCTCATCGCCACTACTGGCTTGGCAGAACCGGGCCGAACCAGTAGCATACCACCACTGAAGCCAAGATGTTAATCATGACTGTGAGTGAGTGAATGAATGAATGAATGAATGAATGAATGAATGAAATAATTAATTAATCAGTTAATTTGTCAGGATTCCAGAGATCGCCCTAATTAAATAATGAGCCTCAAGGCAAACTTTAAAAAACCCTCAAAGGATTTATTAGGAGCGACATGCTGGCATGACCTGTATGAAGCCGACTCTGAGATACATAATTTACAATCACCTATGACCTTGTTTCCCCCCCCCACCCCTCTGGGTGTATCATAATTCAGATTGTCCAACGAAACACGAGCATAGCCAAGAGTCATCAATCATGTTCTCCAATAGAGGATTTTTGAGGCTGAGAATACCCGGTTGCCTCAGTTACAATCTTTGCGAGATAAGCTTGGAATGTTCTTCTGAGCTCATTTGACCTAAACTCCTTTAGGGTTTCCTCCCCTCTTTCTTATGGCAACTTGGAAACAGGCATAGGAATGTTTTGCAAGTTGACAGAATTTTTTTATTGCCCAAGTATGATTGGACACACAAGGAATTTGTCTTGGTGCGTGTGCTCTCAGTGTACATAAAAGAAAAGATACGTTCGTCAAGAGTCATAAGGTACAATATTTAATAGGGAAAACTCTTAGGTCAGGGGGTCTCCCTCCTTCACCTCTCCTCCCCCGGTAAAGACAAGGGATCTGAAAAAAAAATTATTGGAACATTTTTCTTTAACATAAATGAGTGCTTAATAAACAGTGTATTGTCTGGGTCAATTTACTTATACAGAATATCAATAATAATAAAAATATTTACTTGCATATACTGGTATTCCTCCAACTTCTAATTTCTATCTTTATTGTCTAACCATTTGTAAAACAAATCCCATGGTTAAAAAATATTCTGTATCTTCTTTATCTTTAACATTAGCCGATCCATTTCCGCAGTCTAATAAAAAAAAATTTAAATTATGTTTTCATCTGTAGGAATATGCTCATTTTTCCCAATACTGTGCAAATACAATTCCTGCTGCTGTCAACACAAATAATATTAAATATACAACCCCTTTGTTCATATATTTTTTCTGGTAATATACCTAAGAGAAATATTTCTGGCTTTAGATCTATATGAGAGGTCTCCAAATTTGGCAACTTTAAGACTTGTGGACTTCAACTCCCCAGAATTCCTCAGCTAGCATAGCATAGCTGGCTGAGGAATTCTGGGAGTTGAAGTCCACAAGTCTTAAAGTTTGGGGACCCCTGATCTATATGTAGGAAAAGCCCATTTGAAAAGAATTCTGGGAGGTTGGTGGAGTTGAAGATAACCTCACCTTGGGGAGATGATGTTCCACAGATGGGCACTGGGAGACCCTCTCCTGAATCCCACCAGGTGTAAGACAGGGGCGGGGTTCAAAAATCCCAGCAACCGGTTCTCTACCTGGTTGCTGGATGGGCGTGGCCATGGTGTGGGTAGCCTACCGGAACTTCCAGGAGGACGATTTTCCACTTTCCCCAGAATCCGGAGGCTTCCCTCAGGCCTCTGGGAGGTTGAAAACGGCCTCTCCCAGGCTCTGGAGGCCCTCTGGAAGCCAGAAACAGGCCCGTTTTTGGACTTTTGGTACTTCCATAAGGCCCATTTTCCCCCCTCCCAGAACCTCCTGCACTTACCTACATCCAAAATGGGTCGCATGGGAGGGGACGGGTGGGTGGGGCCAGCTGGTTGGTTCAAATACGGGTTCGCTGAACCAGGTGCAAATTTAACAACCGGTTTGCCTGAACTGGTCCAAACCAGTAGAATTCCACCCCTGGTGTAAGTTCTTATCTCCTCTCATTGACAGAATGACATTTCGGAGAAGGAGCAGCGCTGGGGGGCTAAGACAATCGAAGGCTCTGGCCGTGCAGAACACATCAAGTGAGTGAGGCTTCTTCACCCCGTCTTCCCTTTCATCTAGATTCTAGACCTCAACTTCTGCTGGGCCAAAAGTAGGCTGTGACCCTCCCCGAAACCCTTGGCCTCAGTCCTCCAGTTACAACCATAATGGAGCCCAGAGCCATGTGGAAAGGAGGGCCTTTGTGTCTCACACACGTTGGAAGAAGTACGGGGAGCTGAACTGAGGTTCTAGTTGGACTTCTTCTCTTGGTGGTTACCATAGCAGTGCCTGCTTCTCTCAGGAAAAGGAAGTAGTGTCCTCACCCAGATGTTGGCCAAGACTTTTGGCGGCCCACTACAGTGAAAGACGGAGCTACTAGTGGGAGCTGAGCCTGAGGAGACTAAAAGCAGTGTTTCTCAATCGTGGTAGGGTGAAGATGGGTGGACTTCAACCCCCAGAATTCCCCAGCCAGCTGAGGAATTCTGGGAGTTGAAGTCCACGCAATGCTGGTTGAGGAATTCTGGGAGTTGAAGTTGACCCATCTTCAAGTTACCAAGATTGAGAAACACTAAGAGGATTAGCGGCTTTGTTGAATGGTCATGTGAACAAGTGGAAAGTGTTATTTTGGGGCACAGTTTCCCACTCCACTCTCTAAATTTGGGGGACCAGAAACCATTAGAAGGAGAAAGAAGAACTTCAGAAGTGCTTGTTCTCCATCCTGCTCCACACATCTGTGGACTCACAGCTCAGACCCTTGCATAAGACTTTATCCTACCCTGCCCCGTCCAGAGTCATTGGATAACAACACCCATCTTCCCCAAACAGCATGGAATTTGCAATCCATTTGGGATTGCATTAGGTTGGAGAACCTTGTGGGCTTCCTCCAGAGAGACCAGGCTGTGCTTCAACTTGACCGTGAAGTTCTTCGGTGTGGATGGAATCCTGTGACCCCAAATTTATGTCGCTTCCTTGTTCTGCCCTCCAAAAACTGAGGAAGTGATGTCCTTCCTCTTTTTCAGACAACTTTTGTGTCTCTTATTTATGTATCTATTTGGAAAAAGGCAGAAGTGTTGCTTTTCTTCTGCTTGGAGGACATCCTCGTCCTCGCATTTGGTGACATTTTTCTTCTTTCAATGCCTCCGCTGAGATTTCT
>NW_020717602.1:31779-48084 GCF_900518725.1 Notechis scutatus | reverse complement strand
TGGCTGCCTGGCTTGACTACTGCTGCAATACTCTGCTAGGGGTTAATTCCAAAACCCTAACAACTTCACTGGAAGCTTAACTTACCTTGCTTCACTGGAGCTCCTCTCCACATGGAGCAAGTTCATTCCAAACTATAAATGCGATGCTCAAAGTACTACTGTGGCTGTCCTTGGGGGACCCAACTCCAAAGCATGTCTTTTCATGGCAACCATTCTGAGCATCTACAAGTTACCTCAGGTAAGGTTGACATCTAGAGCATCAGATTTTAAAAGACAGGTGGGGCTCACTAGTTTTGTTCATTAAGAATTTTTATTAATTTGGGACAAAGAAGGTGTCATCCTCCTAAAGGGGTTGTTTATTTTGTGCATTAAACATGAATCCTGAACGCGAATCTTTTAAAAATTATTTTAAAACAGCACATCAAAGCATCCATCCTGGAGTTCTGAGAAAGGGGTGTTAGGGATAACATTGTTTATCCTAACTGGTTTGGGTAAAAAATAATAAATAAGTTATCATGGTTTGTTGGTTAAAATGTGTGTAACTTTAACTACAAGAATGTAATTAAGGGTGTGGTTGTAAAAGCACCATAAAAGAAGCAAGTCAATTGCAGCTCTCTCTCTCTGGCTTAATGATCCCTAATTACTGGATGGATTGATGACTGCGTTTTTCCTTACTGGAACGGAGGAGAGAAAGGAGTGTTGATTTCTCAACGGAGAGAAGAGATAATACGGACTGATTTATTGTAAGTGAACTGACATTGGCTATTCAACACGGATTTTGCAAATTGAGTATCCCCGACTGGACTGACTGAAATGATACATGACTAATGGACCGTTTATTTTGACTATGCTATAATTCCTAATGGAATAAACTATATTTTTGATAGCACAAGCGTATCTGTATTTTTTTACTGCGTGTTAACTAAAATACAAACTTATCTCACACATTTACCTGTCTGCCTATCTGACTACGCTACACATTCTGTTTAGTTTGTTTTCCTTAACACTTGTTGGGGAATTCAGGCTTAACACTAGTTATGGGCCCAGAGACTGCAAAGTCAGTTTAACTAGGATAAAAAACAGGTTTATGTAAAAAGTGAGATTTTGTGTTGTTACACGTTACAGTAAACAGACAACTGTGTTTTTATTAATTATAGTTTTATATCCATATATTGAAACATGGCACAAGTCAGTCTACAAAGTTTGTCCCTTATATCCAAGCTGGATAGAACAAACTATGTTTCATGGTCTATGAAATGTAGTCTACTTCTACGAAGAGAAGGTCTGTGGAACATAATTGAAAACCCACCAAACGTAGAGGAATATGATACTGAAAATGAGGAAGATAGTCAAAAGATAGAAGACTTTAAACAGAAAAATGAACAAGCTCTTTGCATCATAGGACTAACACTATCTGATCAGCAACTTGTTCATATACGCGGAGAGCAAACAGCTGTTGGGTGTTGGCAAAAACTGAAGAGGATTTATGTCCGAGATAACGTTGGTGCTCACATAAATCTAACACGGAAGCTTTTCCAGACGCATCTCCAAAAGAATGGTGATATGCTGAGTCATTTGAATATTATGAAAAGCATTTTTCAAGAACTGCACGAGAAGGAGCTTATTTTCTCTGAACTACACCAGGTCTACATAATTCTATCTTCATTAGACGAAAGTTTTGATGACTACGTAACTTCCCTTGAAATTTTACCTAAAGAAAGCCTAACTTTAACTGATATCACTGGCAGATTGATTGAAGAGGCCAGAAGAAGGCTTGAAAGAGATCAGTTAAGGAGGGAGCAACCTCAAAAGGAAGATAATGAACCTACTGCATACGCAATTAAAAAGTGTTTTAATTGTGGAGGAAGAGGACATTTGGCAAGATTTTGTAAGAAAGCAAAGCACCAGAATGCAAGTCAAAATACTGGAAGTCATCAAAGAAAAAATAAAAATTTTGAGTTAGCCATGTATAGTAATGGAGTTGTGAAAAATAATTTATGGGTGGTTGACAGTGGAGCATCCCACTGTATAACAAATGATAACAAAAAATTTGTAAAAATGTCCATGAGTTCACAGCATATCTCATTGGCAAACGGCTGGAAAATGAAAGCAAAAGGTGAAGGTATTGCACATTGTTCTTGTATAAAAGAGAACGTAAAAATGTTATATGTACCTCAACTTAAATTTAATTTGCTTTCAGTTAGAATGTTGGTTAGATTAGGATACGTAGTTACCTTTAGAGGAGATACTTGCTTAATTGAAAAAGAAGGTAAGAAAATTACTGCATCTTTAAGAGGTGAATTGTATGTGTTAAATGATAATGGTTTAGAGGTGGCTAACACGGTTTATGATAATAAAAAACATGATGAATGTATTCACTTGTTACACCGACGGCTAGGTCATTTAAATTTTAAAATGATTAAGAGAACTGTTCAACTATCTAAAGGAATAAGTTTGAAACCTTGTAATAAGTATTTGCAATGTTCTGCTTGCAATCAAAGCAAAAGCAAAGTCATACCGGCAAATAGAGTTGGATTTACTACCAAAGAGCCTTTAGAGGTAGTATTTGCCGATATAATAGGTCCTAAAAAACCAAGTGTAGGTGGTGCTCGATACATATTAAGCATAATGGACCACTATTCTAGGTATGGTTTCTGTTTTCTAATGAAGAGAAAAACTGAAACGTATCTAAATTTCTTTAATTGGCTAAAATTTGCAGAGAGGAAAACTAAAAAGAAATTAGTAACTCTTATAACAGATAATGGTGCGGAATTTACAAATAATAAATTCCAGAGTAGATTTAGGATGTCAGGTATTCAACATAAAAAGTCTGCACCATATAGGCCTCAACATAATGCATTTATAGAGAGACAAGGCCAAACACTGCAATCAATGGGACGGACTATGTTGTCTGATTCAGGATTACCTGACAATTTGTGGGGAGAAGCTATAATGTGTGGTAATCACATATTAAATAATGTTGTTAATTCAACAACAGGTGAATTACCATTCACACTGTGGCATGGTAGGAAACCTGATTTAAGTTACATTCACACATTTGGTGCACCAGCATGGGTGCATATCCCTACACAACTCAGAAACAAAGGACATCATAGAGCTAAAAGATTATTTTTTGTTGGATATCAATAAAACCATAGATCTTATAGATTCTGGGAACAAGGTACATCTAGAGTATACTGCAGTGCTAGTGCACAATTCCTAGAACATATAGGATGGAATAGATTAGAGCAAGATTCAGATAATGATGTAATTATAGAACACTACAAGAAGCAGAAAGAAAAGACTAGTTATAAGAAAAGTCCAATTAAAGAAGAAGTCCACGAAGAGCAAATAGAACCAGAACAAGAGGAAATAATTGATCAAGAAGAGATTCAGGCTTAACAAGGGGCATAGATCCAATCTGACCCAGTTATCAATCAATCTGAGGTTTTTTTTCTTCTGAGTTTTCAGACTTGTGCTGGAATCCAGCTTCAGCAATGTAGACACATTCTACTAGAGATGAGTTCCCTGAAGATGGGTTCCAGCATGAGTCCAAAAGTTTGGAAGATTAAACTTCCGATCCTGGTGATCAACCCAGATTGGATCTTGCAACATTGTCATGGGATATTTGCCTTCATTCATGAAGGGGACAAAATTTGAAGCAGGCAGCGCTTCTAAGGCCTCCACTTGTCAATAGGAAGTGAAGGCTTATGGAGTTGGCTGCAAAGAGATTTCAAAGCCACAGCCTCTACCAGAGGGGAGTCAAATATGCCACTTTGTGGACATTACTTCATTATCAAACCCCTGTTCGTTTGTAGCATGTAACCTCCTTTTCAAGCACAGTAAACTTGGAGAAAGGAGTGCCACAAGAATGCACTTGCTCATTTTGTCAAGTCATACTACTAAAATAAGTATCCGACCTCCATTTTTTTGACAAAAAGGGCTATGCTACTTCTACCAGCAAGGATATGATTTAATTCCTGAGAGGAACATACTCCAGTTCTGTCTTAACACCACTCTCCAAATCATTTTAATATTTTATTTATGTTATTTTATTTTATTTGTCAATTGCTAACAAGATAATAGGTATAAGCATGAGTAAGAATACAGGAAATAGGTATGAATAAATGGGGATAATAGGACAGGGATGGTAGGCACAATTGTGCACTTATGCACACCCCTTACAGACCTCTTAGGAATGGGGTGAGGTCAATAGTGGATAGTTTGAGGTTAAAGGAGTGGAGGATAAAGGATGTAACAACAGAGTCAGGTAGTGCATTCCAGGCATTGACCACTCTGTGACTGAAGTCATACTTTTTGCAATCAAGTTTGGGGTGGTTTACATTGAGTTTGTATCTTTTATGTGCTCTTGTATTGTTGCGGTTGAAGCTGAAGTAGTCATTGACCTGAAGGACATTGTAGCAGATAATTTTGTGTACTACGCTTAAGTCCAACCATAGGCGGTGTAGTTCAAGTTTGTCCAAGCCCAAAATTTCAAGCATGGTGACATAGGGTATTCTGTTGTGAGCAGAAGCCTGTAGTACTCTTCTCGTGAAATAGTTCTGGACTCGATCAATTGTATTAATGTCCAATATACAGTGCAGATTCCAGACTGATGAGCTCTATTCAAGCATTGGTCTAGCAAAAGCTTTGTATGCTCTAGTTAGCAATTCAATATTTCCAGAGGAGAAATTTTGTAAGATTAGATTTACAACTCTTAATGGATAATATTCTTGATTGATTTAGTCTACATATTTAAAAAGTACCAATTGATGTTGCACACTGTCCATGTCCAGATTGAAAAGACTACTGTCCACTGTTACAGTCCTAATTTGGTCTTTTCCCATTCTTGGGTAATTATTTTAGTGGAGATTTATCTTTATTGTAGCATATGAGTGATTTTTGCAAAAAGAAGTAAAGAACAAATGAAAAGAACAAACTTTCTGGAGAACCAGTAGCAGAAATTTTGAGTAGTTCGGAGAACCGGCAAATACCACCTCTGACTGGCCCCACCCCCATCTATTCTTTGCCTCCCAAGTCCCAGCTGATCAGCTGGGTCTTCTTTTGTTGCCCTGCACAGGAGAACGGCACTGGAAAGCAGGTTATTGGGGTGGGGAAGGAATGGGATTTTGCAGTATCCTTCCCCTGGAATGGGGTGAGAATGGAGATTTTACAGTATCTTTTCCCCTGCCACCAAGCTATGTCCACAGAACCAGTTGTAAAAAAAAAAATGAATTGTGCCACTGCTTAAGAGGAATTCATCTTTTTCCCCATTTTTTGTCAAAATACAAAATGGATAATCAACCTTCAGACAATAAAAGTTTGCCTACTCAAATCCTTTTTTTTTCTTTTTTCTTTTTTGTAGCTTGGATATGGATCTTCTCCTTTGATTAATGACCCATCCCAAAAAGTCTTCTTCCAATGGATGTTCCCTAATAGAAACCAACAATATACAGGGATGCTTCAACTGCTTTTGCTTTTCAGATGGACTTGGATTGGTGTCATTTTCATACCAGATGACAATGCCCTCTGGTTTGTACAGAAAGAACTTCCCAAGTTTTCTCAAAGTGGCATCTGTTTTGAGTTTATAGAACCATTTCTTAATGTGTATATGAAAAGTGGCATTCATGAAATAATGGAATCATGGGTCAAACTGTATATCTTCATAAGTGATAGCTTTGCTAGTAATGTTGTAATTTTACATGGTGAAATTCACACTACAATCTTTTTGAGATTGTTTCCCAGAATTTTTGAACTTGAAGACAAAGAAATGAAGACAGGGAAAGTCTGGATCATGACGGCACAGATAGAATTCACTACTGCTCCCTTTCAATGATCTTGGGATATAAATACTGTGCTGTATTAGCATACTCCAAACCCTCGCAACTGATTGGTCCAGACGGACAGCGACCTGATTGGTCGAAACCCCGGCTGTGATTGGAGCGCTAAGAATCTACCGTGATTGGCTGTGCCGACCACGGGAGATTCAAAGCGCTGCCATTGGCCGCCGAGCCGCGAGCCAGCCCTATATGAAGGGCTGCCACGGCTTGTATTTCCCCAGACTATTCCTATTCTAAATAAAGAGCTGAACTCACTAGAATGGTCTCGCGTCTCCTTCGACCCGATCTACCTCAGATCTAACACTGGCGACGAGGATGGGATCATGAGACAAAGAGACCACCCAGTACGTGGCGAGGCGGCACACAGCAGCAAGCAGAATGGCCGGCATCAACTCACCACCCGCACCCTTCAATCCCGCTACCAAGGACTGGGAATCCTATACCGATAGGTTCCAGATGTTCCTCGATTGTAGCAATCTTAAAGATGCCAATGGACACAAGAAACGGGCCGTATTCCTCGCACACTGCGGGCTGGTGGTGTTTAAGATGGCCAAAGCCTTGGCCAAGCCGGAGGACGTCAAGACCATGGAGTGGGGCAACCTCGAGCCCCTGCTACGAAGCCACTACGCCCCCGTCGTGCCCATCCTCATCTGGCGGCACGAATTCTACAGGTGGGACCAGCGCGAGGGTGAGGGGCTTGGTGACTTCATAGCGGCACTACGAGATTTGGGCGGCCTGTGCGAGTTTGCCGACCTGGATGAGGCCCTGCGAGACCGCGTCGTCCTGGGACTCCGAGACCCCATTCTCCAGAGCCGCATCATGGCGAAGGGTGACATCTCCCTCGCCGATGCGCTCACAGAGGTGGCCGCGGCTGAAGCGGCCAAGAAATCAGCGGCTCGGATGCGGCAATCGAGCATCATGCCACAAGCAGCGACCGGCGAGACAACACCGAACCCCGAAAAGTGACCCGAGATCGACCACCGGGACGCAACCACGCACCACGGCGACATTGACTCCTTCTCAGGAACCGAGGACGAGGAGGAGGAAATCCACCACCTGCAAGCAGCACGAGGGTGACGGGAACCCCAAGGTCGTAAGTCGAGGTTCCAGTGCGCCGGCTGCAGAGGCGATCACCCCCGTTCGGACTGCTGGTTCCTCGATGCCGTTTGCCAACAGTGCGAGAAACGGGGGCACATCGCCAGGGTGTGCAGAAATAAAAAACACTACAGCCTGCGGCGACGAGATGGCAGCCCTCAGAGGCAAGAGAACACCCCCACCAGATACCGAGACCACCAGACGGAGAGCCGCTGGAGCCAAGAGGGTCGGAAGAGGCGGCTCAACGAGGCAAGGCAAAGAGAGGAAACACACCAGACCATCGGCGGCGGCCATTCCTCCACAAGAGACGCCAGAAAGGTATACATGACAGTGAGGATAGAAGACCAGCCATGCGACATGGAGGTGGACTCTGGGTCCTCCCTCTCCATGGTCTCATGGCACACCATCAAGCGCCTGGTTCCCTCCATCCGCCGCAAAGAATTAGAAGACCAAACACTAAACCTCAAAGACTACCAGGGAAACCGCATCCCTGTAGTTGGCCGAGGCCATTTTAAAGTCACCTTCAAGAACCACACCGAAGTGCTACCCCTGACCATTGTCGACCGGGATCGGCCGAGCCTGTTGGGATTACAGTGGTTCACACCCTTAGGCATTGAAGTAACCGGAATCCACCGCACCGCAGAGTCGGACTGGGAAGCGGCACTCGTGGAGGACTTCCGGGAAGTTTTCGACGACAGCCTAGGCAAGTACCGGGGGTCCCCTATCTCTTTTAATATAGACCCGAGCATCGCAACAATCCGCCTTAAGCCCAGACGAGTGCCATTTGCACTCAAGCCCAAGATCGATGAGCAGCTAGATAAGCTCATCGCGCATGGGGTACTGGAGCCAATTGATCATGCCAGGTGGGAGACCCCCATAGTCACCCCCATCAAGCCAGATGGATCCGTGAGAATTTGTGGGGACTATAAGGCCACCCTAAACCACGCGCTCCAGCAAAGCGCATACCCCGTCCCAGTAGTGCAGCACCTCCTGCACTTGCTGGGGGGAGGCCGGATCTTTGCCAAACTCGACCTGGCGCAAGCCTACCAGCAACTGCCGGTCGATGCCGCAACCGCCGAAGCCCAGACCATCGTAACACACTGGGGGGCTTTCCGTTGCAACCAGCTCCAGTTCGGAGTCAGCGTGGCACCCGGGGTCTTTCAAAGCCTCATGGAAAGACTCTTCCAGGGCATAGAGGGGGTGGTGCCCTATTTTGACGACGTCTTAGTGGCCGCAGAAAACGAAAAGCAACTAGAAACCAGTTGAGGGAGGTACTGAAGAAATTCAGAGACTCGGGGCTCAAAGTCAAGAAAGGGAAGTGCCAGCTACGGGCTGAGAGGGTCGAATTCCTAGGGTACCTCCTAGACAAACAAGGGATCCACCCCATAGAGAAGAAACTGAGAGCCATAAGGGAAGCGCCACGACCCAAAAACAAAACGGAACTGCAGGCTTTCTTGGGACTGTTAAACTTTTACAATGTCTTCCTACCTCAAAAGTCGACCGTGGCGGAACCGTTGCATAGGCTGTTAGATAAAACAGCCACCTGGACCTGGGGAGCACGGTAGGAGAGCGCTTTCAACAACACAAAGAAACTGCTAACATCTGACGTGGTACTAATCCAGTACAGCGAGACTCAGCCATTAACGGTAACATGCGACGCATCGCCTTTTGGGATCGGTGCCATCCTCAGCCACCAGCTACCAGACGGGAGGGAAGCACCCATCGCCTTCTCATCAAGGACACTTTCAAAGCCGGAGCGGAACTACAGCCAGCTTGACAAAGAGGCCCTAGCAGTCGTCGCCGGCGTCAAGAAATTCCACGAATACCTTTACGGTAGGACTTTTACAATCATCACGGACCACAAGCCGCTGCTAGGGATCCTGGCAGGAAATAAGGCCACACCGAACATTCTATCACCAAGAATGACAAGGTGGTCTGAGTTCCTGTCAGCATACAACTACCAGTTGGTTCACCGACCCGGGAAGGACATCACCCACGCAGACGCCCTGAGCCGCTCACCCTTGCCCGACTTAGAAGACGACCCGGCACCCACGACAGAGGTATTTCAAATAGAGACAATACCCAACCCACTAGTGACCGCGCCAGACATTGCCAGAGAAACTAATAAAGACAAGCAGCTGGCGCGAGTCCTAAGCTGGGTTGGAAAAGGATGGCCGGAAGGGGACAGGGATGAACTATTCAGACCCTTCAGAAACAGACAAATTGAACTCTTTACCGAGAAGGGCTGTATACTTTGGGGAGACAGAGTGGTAATCCCGGAAACATTGCAAGAAAGGGTATTGGGGATGCTGCATGAGGGGCACCCAGGGATGGTTAAGATGAAAAGCCTGGCCAGAAGCTATGCATGGTGGCCAGGCATGGACAAACAAATCAAAACCTGGGTAGCCAAATGCAAACAATGCCAAGAGTCCAGACCCAGTCCTCCCGTCGCCCCAATACATGAATGGGAAACACCAAGAGGACCGTGGTCTCGGATTCACATAGACTTCGTGGGGCCAACCAAGGGGCACATGTACCTCATCACAGTAGATGCTTACTCCAACTGGCTGGAGGTAAGCACCATGAAATCAACCATAACGGAGGCGGTAATAAGGAAACTGGGCAAACTCTTTGCCACACACGGCCTGCCAGATATAATAGTATCTGACAATGGCCCCCAGTTCACTGCACTAGCGTTTGAACAATTTCTGGCAGGCCAGGGCATACGACATGCTTTAACCGCGCCGGCAAATCCGGCAGCGAACGGACGGGCAGAACGCATGGTCCAATACATAAAAAAAGCCATACAGAAAATAGAAACAACCAACATACAAGATAAAATCAATAAAATGCTCCTCATCCAATATATTACACCGAGCGCAACCACAAATAGAAGCCCAGCAGAACTAATGATGGGCAGAAAACTATGATCAACACTAGATAGAATGCACCCCACATACACCCCTGACAAACCCCTGGGTTCCTCCAGCAAGCACAGAAAATTCAACATAGGTGATGCCATATACGCAAAAAACCTGTCGGGGGAACCACTCTGGATACCAGCAACAATCACCCAATTAACCGGCCCCGTATCATACCGACTAGAAACAAGCGACAGGAAAAACTGGAAATGGCACATTAACCAAATAAGGTCCAGAATAGCTAACAACCAGACACCCAAACAAGAAACTAGAATGGGGGGAAACGGCAAGCGTTAAAGAAAGAGGGACCCCCCTAGCGCAAGCTGAACAACCCCCACCCGGAACAAATAACCCGCAAAGAAACTGGTCCTACTCACCAGTAAACGCGGGACCAACAGAACAGGCAACCCCGGAATCGTCACCGTGAAGGAGCAGCCAGGCCAGTGCAACCGGCCCGGAAAGATCCAGCGGGAACAACAGAGACGGCAGCTCAACCAGCCTGGGTAGACCGGGAGGGAGCTACCAAGAAAGGCCCAGCCCGACCTTCCAGGCGGTTCCATCCCTGGGAACCAGAGCGACAGAGAAGGCCTCCGAACCGGTCGACAACCAAATGAGAACTGAGCTGCACAGGTCAACTAGACAGGTGCGAAGCCCCGCCTACCTGCGCGACTACGTCACGACGCACCGACAGACGAAACCAAGAGGGGAGGGGTGTGCTGTATTAGCATACTCCAAACCCTCGCAACTGATTGATCCAGACGGACAGCGACCTGATTGATCGAAACCCCGGGCGTGATTGGAGCGCTAAGAATCTACCACGATTGGCTGTGCCGACCGCGGGAGATTCAAAGCGCTGCCATTGGCCGCCGAGCCGCGAGCCAGCCCTATATGAAGGGCTGCCGCGGCTTGTATTTCCCCAGATTATTCCTATTCTAAATAAAGAGCTGAACTCACTAGAATGGTCTCACATCTCCTTCGACCCGATCTACCTCAGATCTAACAAATACCCTTCATCGTTACTTAGCCTTTGAAACCGAGTCAAAGGAGGTGGTAGATGTTCAACATTTTCTTCAGATGAGAAACCCTAATGAGGAAACCAGAGATGGTTTTATTAAGGACTTTTGGAGACAGGCATTTGATTATTCCTTCCCAACTTCCTTGAAAGAAGAAAACATTTGGAATCTCTGCAGTGGGGAGGAGAAGCTGAAGACTCTTCCTATGTCTGTCTTTAATATGAACATAACTCCTCATAGCTATAGCATCTACAATGCATTTTTGCTGTGGCCCATGCATTGAAATCCATGAGCTCATCAATGCTCAAACACAGAACTATATCAGAGGAAGGACAGAAGAATGTTCTGAATTCATTACTTTGGCAGATAATGTCTTGAAATCACAAATACAAGGAAATTGTCAATAGTTAAGTTCCTGT
Organism: Notechis scutatus; assembly: GCF_900518725.1. The sequence goes on along the minus strand of NW_020717602.1, from coordinate 36,796 downwards.
CCTCATGAATGCTTGTCTACATACACAGAATTCTTCACTTTATGGTATTAACATTATTATCTACTATATGATTATAATGATGTTATCCATTCAGTTGTATCCAACTCCTTTTTTAAGTCAAGTTTTATTTATATATATATATGTATTTTGAATACAGTGTATTGTCCCGGCATTTCATTTTACAAAAGAGAAAAAAAATGCAGTTATATTGATAGTACTAATGATAATAAACATAATCATCATAACCATATTTATAATTATATTACCTTATTTATAAACCTGTTAATTATACTGGCTTACATATAATTATAGAGAACATTCATATTTCACTCATAACAATGATCTTTCTTCATCTAATTTCTGCCTCTTATCTAACAACTGATAAAACCTATTCCACATTAATCTGTATCTCCTTTATCTTTCATTTGCAATGTCAATCTATCCATTTCTGCACAATCCAGTGTTTTCCGAATTACATTTTCATCTGGTGGGATGTTCTAATTTTTCCAATAATGTGCAAATACAATTGTTGCTATTGTCAATATATGTAGGATTAAGTATATAGTCCTTTTATCATAACTTTCTGGTATTATACCAGAGATGGTATTCAGCAGGTTTTGACCAGTTCTAGAGAACCGGTAGTGGAAATTTTGAGTAGTTCGGAGAACCGGCAAATACCATCTCTGACTGGAGATTTTACAGTATCCTTCCCCTGCCACACTCACCAAGCCACACCCACAGAACTGGTAGTAAAAAAAATTGAATCCCACCACTGTATTATACCTAACAAAAATATTTCTGGCTTTAAATCTATATGCTGCTTAATCATCTTTTCTAGCAATGTGTGTATTTTTGTCCAATATTTTCTTGCTTTTATGCATGTCCACCACATATGACAATAGGTACTTAGCGCCTGATTGCATTTCCAACATTTGGCGGACATGTTGATAAACATTTTTGCTTATCTTGCTGGTGGCAAATGCCACCTGTGAAACATTTTATAAAGATATTCCTTGTATGCAGTAGACATTGTCGGTTTGTAATTTCAGTTTATAATTTATATCCCAAAGTTTTTGCCATTTATCTAGTTCTATAATATAGCCAAAGGTTTTGCCCATACTATCATTTCTTTTAACTTGTTAATCTTCCATTTTACATTGTGCTATCAGTTTTTCATCTATCCCTAATAATATCTTATCAAGTGTTGTTAGTTCTTTATAGAAACCTGATGTTTTCACATCTTTCTCATACTTTGATTGCTTTTGCAAGTATGGCCACCATGCTAAATCCATCACTTGGTTTTGTACTTTCTGTCTGGTTTTAAGTTCCCTTTTCTCATTTAAAATGTCTTTGTAGGATACAATATTTTCCAAGTTAACAACATTTAGATTTATCAATGCTTCCATTTTAGAAAAATACCAAACTGGTATTTTCCTATAGCTTTGTGATTTAATTTTTCCCATACTTAAAATAAAGCATTCCTCACATAGTGTCTTTGAAAATATCTATGTACTATATTCCTTCCATACCATAGAAAGACAAGCCACCCTACTTGGAGATCATGGCCCTCCAGTATTAATAATATTCTTCGCAGGCTTATCCATTCTTTCACCCATGTAATTACAGATGCCCGATAATACAACGCCCAGTTTGGTAACCCAAAGCCCCCATTATCTTTAGACACTTCTAACATTTTCAATCCTATTCTTGCTTTTTTACCTTGCCAGTTATATTTCAAAATTATTTATTCAATTCCTCAAAATATTTTTTCTCTAATTTTATCAGTATTGTTTGGTATAAGAAAAGGTAATAGGTTTATTTTTATAGCAGCTTTTCTCCCTATCATTGAGATTTGTAGGTTCTCCCATTTCTCCAAGTCCAGCTTAATTTGTTGCATTAACTTTATATAGTTGTCATCTTTGATTGTTGCATATCTTGCTGTTAAGTAGATTCCTAAATATTTCACTTTCTTTACTATCTGAAATTCTATCTTCTTTATCAGTTCATTTCTCTATTTATCTATAAGATTATTGACTATTATTTTAGCTTTTTCTTTATTTATTTTCAGCCTTGCAACTTCTCCATATTACTCAATTTTCCCTATCAGTTTGGGGCCAGTTTCTAATGGCTCTTCTAGTATTAAAACTAGGTTGTCTGCAAATGCTTGTAATATATACTCTTCTTTTTTAATTTCAATTTTTAAATTTTAATTTTTTAATTTCTAATTAACTGTTCCATAGTATTGTTACGTATTGTTTCCATAGGTCTCTTACTCTCCTATCGATCTGTTTCAAAACCACCAATGGTTTCGCCTTGTGTTGTAGTGTTTCATCTCTTGCCTTCTTGAGTATTTCATCTCTTATCAATTTTTCACAAATCTCACGTGTACTTCTCTTGGGATTTTCTGCCTCCTCGCATAGTTCGTATGTATTCTAAAAGTTTTGTCTGCCTCCATCTCCTGCCAATCAAACCCTAATGCCTTTGCCAAGATCTCTTTCATCATGTCTGGTAGGTCTTCCTCTTTCTCCTCTTCTATATTCTGAAATCTTAAATAGTAGGCTGCTTTTTTGTTTCTAGCATTATCACTGTTCTTTCCAGCTCTTTACTTGCTTGTATCAATCTATAATTTATTTCATCAACTTTTTTCTCTGCTTGTTCTGATTTCTCCTTCATTATCTCAATTCTTTGTTCATTTTTTGTTACCATTTGCTGAAAGTTCACAAATTTTTCATCTATATTTTGTATTTTTTTCCTTTACCTCTCCCATACCATTTCTCACTTCACCTATATATTTTTTATCTCATTATGATTTTTGTTATGGCTCCAGCAGCTACTGAAAAATTGCTTGCATTTCCTTTTGGAATGTATTTGATTTCTCCAGCTCTAATATGATCTCTATTAACCTCTGATTAGATGGACTTGAGGATGGCAATGATAGTGTAAGATGCTTTCTTCCCTATTTCGGTTAAATGTGCAGTACTTGCCATCTTGGCACCTAATATTAATCCCTTCTTTCTCTTTTTCCCCTTAAATAAACTAGCAGCAGGTACACCCACCTGCCCTTCTAACAGCAAAGGGCTAATCAGCCAAAGGCTAGCGATAAACAACTCCCCAACACTTCAATATCCCAGATCAAAATCCAATTCCCTCAACTTCAATCAATTTTCAGTTTCTCAATATCTCAGTCAGTTAGGTTTATAATCCACAAGACCCACTGTATCCCCAGTTTTTGATACTCCGATGTACCAAGATGTCAAGCTAAATCCAATAATGCACAAGGTCAGTCCACACAGACCGTTCTTTATAAAGAGGATCAAAGAGCAAAAAGATAAAAAGGAAAAATATTTATCCTTAGAAATGTCTTTTATACTGTCTTGTCTTCTGTCAATTAGTATTTATAATCTGCAAGGCCCACTGTATTCCCAGCCTTTGATACTCCAATGTTATAAAATGTCAAGTTAAACACAAAATCTCCCCAGGTTTTCAAATCAAACTTTTATCTTTTCCACTTTTCCCACCAGTCAAGATATTCCAAAGCTGGTCTGTGCATGCACAGGAGCACCAGAAACTGAAAAAACAGCTCCCCAGAGTGTATGCGCATGCCAGCCAGCTGGTCTTCGCACATGCAGGAGCACTGGAAACCAGAAGAGTAGCTTGCTTGAGCACATGCACTGCTGGCCAGCTGGTCTTCACATGCAAATGCTCATTAGAAAATGGAAGAACAGGTGGCCAGTGCACATGCACGCACCTGGAAGCTAAGCTTCACATTTGTGGAACTCCCATGCATCAGCAAACTGCTCTTCTGATTTCCTATGAAGTATCCTCACTTTCTGTTATATTGTTTGTATTACATTTACATACCTTTATTACTTTTATCCAACTTCATTTTAGTTCCACCATTATCTCAGAAAAGTCTCATTTAACAACAGTGTTGGGAAGATGATTTCTTTTGATCAGAATGGGAACCTGGAAGCAGGATTTAATATAATCAATTGTGTCACATTCCCAAACCTAACACTACATCGATCCAAAGTGCGAACATTTGATCTCAGAGCTCTCAAAAACAATGCATTCATTTTTGTTGATGCCATCAGATGGCCAAAGAGATTTAACCAGGTATGTTCTGTCTACAGTCCATTATTTATTTCCTCTGTTCCAAGATAGGTGATGCTTATTCCATCTATCTTTATAACCAAATTTAATTTGAAAGATTCTAAATAGTTTAATGACGGGATTCTGAGAATGAGGACACATTTTGGGGACTTCAGGGATATCCATTTTAAATTATATATATATATCTGATAGCCATGATTCATTCTGCAAATATTTTAAAAGAAAATTTAACGCAGAGAAACGTATCTAACAACACTGGTAGATTAAGACTAAGAGTGACATCATAGCAGTGTTCCAATATCTAAGGGGTTGCCTCAAAGAAGACGGAGTCAAGCTATTCTCCAAAATGCCTGAAGGCAGGATAAGAAGCAATGGATGGAAACTAATCAAGAAGAGAACCAACTTAGAAATAAGGAGAAATTTCCTAACAGGGAGAACAATTAACCTATGGAAAAGCTTGCCTTTAGAAGTTGTGAGTCCTCCAACACTGGAGATTTTAAAAAGAGATTGGACAGTGTTTGTGTGAGCACTCTCTTTGAGTAACTATATCTGCGTGTACATGCACTCTTGCCCACCACTTCCATGGCTCGATCTTTTCTTTGATTTTTGATATTTCTATATGTTTTTTTAAAGGCATGTGAATATTACTTCTCAAGCTGTTATTCAGGCTGCCTAATTAGAAATAAAGTTATATTGCTGTACTAGTTTCAATCCAAGATTTATGTATTGTACTTTACCCATTTGTTCAGTCGGTTCTGCTAAGAAAATAAAAGCAATTATGATTTCCCATTGCACACAGGTACAGCCTCGTTCTTTGTGTAACGAACCTTGCCGTAAAGGTCACAGCAAGACCAAGGAGGAAGGAAAGCCATTTTGTTGTTATGATTGCCTTCCATGCCCAGAA
>NW_020717602.1:14813-26779 GCF_900518725.1 Notechis scutatus | reverse complement strand
GAACTTTATTCTCTGGATTCTCATACTGCTTCCTTGGACATCATGTGATGTTCCAGTTGCTAAATGCATGAACAGTGATCCACAGAATATCAACCATAAATATTACCAGTCAGGGGATGTTATCATAGCTGGCATTAGTTCACAAAGCTTCATGTTTTCCAATCCTCTCAACTTTCAAAGGCATCCCTCTTTTGAAGTCCTTGAAGATCTCATGTAAGCAACTGATACCTTAATCAAACAGTTCAGGTGATAAGTGTCTCATAAGATTTGCACCCATTACTTTTCAATCAAACTAAGGGACTTACTATCCTTTAAGTTTCAATGAGCTATAATATTCATCCAGTGAAAGAGACTCCACTTTACATTATGTTCCCTAGAAAGGTGCTCAGTTAAATTTTATATGGTTGGACATTACTGTGGCTCATTCTACCCTCCCCACTTCTTTGCAACATATTACTTTATTCTCATTGTACTTCTTCTAGAACTTGCAATAAATTTTAAGAGAATTGTTCCTTTCCATTTTCCTGAACACCCAGGGAAGATTGATACTAACTTATTTGGAATATTCTTTATTTGTATATTCTTGATTGGCTAAGTGTGGTTGGACACACAAGGAATTTGTCCCTGGTACAGAAGTTCTTAGTACACATACAAATAACAAAGCTAAACCATAAATCATAAGGTTTCCATTATAAAAACCTTCCATCTTTCATCAAGGACTATGAATTGAAAGACAACTAAAAGCTATTAAAATATATAAATCAGTAAAACTAACAATATCAGGATGGGGTTTGAATGTAGGGTGTGACAGAAGATGAATTTTCAACCAAGCGGCATTCTTGAAAGATGGCTGGAATAATGGGAAACTCAAATTTCAAAATGAGGATGTTCAACTAATGGAAATCCTATCTCTAGGAGTAGGGCATACAGTCTATGGCTAAACCCTGTTTTCTGCTAAGGTATGTGGTTGGTCGAACTCCTTCCATTCATACCTTATTTTCTCTCACAGATGTACTCTTGTTAAAAGTGAAAGTTAACAGTGACATACATTTTTGGAAATAACATGGTGGAAATGAAAGTATGATTATGTACAAGTGTTATAATCTGGAACCACGTTGACCACATAAAGAGATTTGTAAAAATTAAAAAATTAAAAACTTTTTGGAAAAAAAAGAGAGAAAATTTTGGTGGTCCTCTGAAAAATTATTTGCATTTTTTATATTGCACTAAATCAGGGGTCCTCAAACTATATCCCCTCGGCCAGGTACATGCAATGAAGTTAAGGGTCTTCCCCTTCGAGGTCTTTTTGTGCAGGTCAGAGGGGGACAGAAATTCCAACTTGGGGTCTGCTTCAGCCTCCTGGTGCATGGCTTTGGGGGAAGGCTTGAGGGAAATACCAATGGTGGTGAAGAGCTGGAAGGCCTCGTTCCAGTGGGACTGCATCATGGCCTGGAACTGGTTGACCATCTCACCCACAGAGCCACCCAGGCACTGATACCTGGCTTTGCACTCCCGCAGGTCTTCCCTCTGATTGGAAAGCCTATGCTTGTAATCCTCAGTGAAGTGCTTCTGCTGAGCCTCCTTCTCAGTCAGATCCAATTTGAACTGAGCCAGATGTTTTGCAAACTCTTTCTTATGGAGACTGCTCCAACTGCTTCCTGTTGGGGCCCTAAGCAGCCAAGGTGGGTAGGTGAGGAGTGACTGGGAGGGGAAGGGTGAATAGAGGCTGAAGTGGTGCCGCTCACACTCAATCTGAGTGACATTCAGTTGGCCACACACACATTGTCACATGACCACCTAGCCACACCCACCCAGCCAGTCATTAGGCAGACCATATTAGTGGTCTGTGGGATTTAAAATTATGAATTTAGTGGTCTCTGAGGTCCAAAAGATTGGTGGTCCCTGTTTTACAAAGTCCAGGGGTGATCTGCCAAAACAAAGTGAATTTGGGTGGAACCCGTCTTTTCAGTGACTTTTGGTGGAACCCATCTTTGTGCCTGAGTTTCATCATGAAGTTGTCCAGATATCTTATGATTCTATAATATTACAAAATACAATATCAATATATTAAAGGAAATGGGAATTTAGTAAGACTTAAACTGCTTAAGCAGAGAGAATTCAACTGTGCAAATAAATCTCATTACAGATTTTTGACTCAGACCTACCAGCACATCTTGGCTCTTGTCTTTGCTGTGAAGGAGATCAATGACGATACTCAGATGCTACGCAACATCTGCCTGGGTTTCAACATTTATAATACCTACTTCACTGGAAGCTTAACTTATCTTGCTTCACTGGAGCTCCTCTCCACCTGGGGCAATTTCATTCCAAACTATAAATGCAATGCTCAAAGTACTACTATAGCTGTGATTGGGGGGCCTGACTCCAAAGCATGTCTTTTCATGGCAAGCATTCTGAGCATCTACAAGTTACCACAGGTAAGGTAGACACCGAGAACATTTTTATTAATTTGGGACAAAGAAGGTGGCATCATCCTAAAGAGAATGGTTATTCTCTGTATTAAATATGAATCTTGATGCAGAATCTTTTAAAATTTTGAATTAGCATTTCACAGCATCCATTATGGAGTTTTGGGGAAGGGGGCATAGATCCAAACTGAGTCAGTCATCAGGACCAGCGGATTAGTCTTCTGACTTTCAGACTTGTGCTGGAACCCATCCTCAAGGATGTATACACATTCTGCTATAGAGAATTTCCCTGGCTCCAGAATGAGTCCAGAATAGTGGTGGGATTCAGAAATAATTTACTACCGGTTCTGTGAGTGTGGCTTTGTGGGCATGGAGTGGCTTTGTGGGCATGGCTTTGTGGGTGTGGCAGGGGAAGGATACTGTAAAATCTCCATTCCCACCCCATTCCAATGGAAGGATACTGCAAAATCCCATTCCCTCCCTGACCCACTAGCCTGCTTTCCAGCTCCATTCTTCTACGCAGATCAACTAAAGAAGAACCAGCTGGGACTTGGGAGGCAGAGAATAGATGTGGGTGGGGCCAGTCAGAATATTTGCCGGTTCTCTGAACTACTCAAAATTTCCACTACCAGTTCTCCAGAATGGTGAGAACCTGCTGAATACCACCTCTGGTCAAGAAGCTCAGAAGCCTGATGATCCTAGTTCTGATGATCGACCCAGATTGGATCTTGCAACATTATTGTGGGACACATATATTTGCCCCATGAAAGGGCCATAGTTTGGTGCAGTTAGAGGTTCCAAGGCCTCCACTTGTCAATAGGAAGTGAAAGCTCAGGGAATCGGCTGGAATGCATCAGCCTCCACCAGTGGGGAGTCCAATTTGCCAGTTTGTGGGGCATTGCTATCAAACCCGTGTTTGTTTGTTGCATGTAACCCCCATTGTACCCTCTCTGGCACAGAGAGAAAGGAGAAAGGAATGCCACAAGAATGTTTTTTGCTCCCTCCCTTTTCAATCTATATATTAATTCATTGGTGGACATTTACAAAACATGGCTATTCATGCATCCAATTTAGCATAGTATAAAATCCTTATACTTCTATTTCACAAACCTCTGTTGGATTGAAAAAGGCAATCATAGCAATATCTTGTATGTACTTCATATGCTGCAGATAAAATCATTTGATTTTCGATTTTGATAATTCAAAAATTTGGGATTTTTTTTTAACAACGTCTATGGTACTTCTACCACAAAGGTATGATTTAATTCCTTAGAGAAACATATTCCAATTCTATCTTAAGAATTTAGAAATAATTTTCTGGTTGATGATAATACCACTCTCCAAATCATTTTAACAGTCTTGATTGATGTACTCTACATATTTAAAAGGTACCTATCCATGTCCAGATTGAAAAGATTACTGTCTACTGTTACAGTCCTAATTTGATCAAATCCCATTGTTTTCCCATTCTTGGGCAATTATTTTGGTGGAGAATTATTTTTATTGTACAATATGCAACAAGAAGTAAATAACAAATTAAAAGGTGAAGATACAGAAAAGTTAAATTCCATCTTTAACAGGAATTATTCCCATCACTTTTCATCTTCTTCCACTCTTTCCTAAAATATGAGATGGATATCCAATCTCCAGACAATATAAATTTGCCTACACAAATCTTACCTACTTAATCTTGCTTTCCCCCCCTTTTTTATAGCTTGGCTATGGATCATCTCCTATGATTAATGACCCATCCCAACAAGCCTTCTTTCAATGGATGCTCCCTAATAGAAACCAACAATATAATGGGATGCTTCAACTGCTTTTGCTTTTCAGATGGACCTGGATTGGTGTCATTTTTATACAGGATGACAATGGCCTCAGGTTTATACAGAAAGAACTTCCCAAGTTTTCTCAAAGTGGTATCTGCTTTGATTTTATAGAACCATTCCCAACTGTGTATTTCAAAAGTGGCATTCATGAAATGATGGAATCATGGGTCAAACTGTATGTCTACATAAGTGATAGCTTTGCCAGTGTTGTGGTTTTACATGGTGAAATTCACACTACAATATTTCTGAGAATGTTTCCCAGAATTTTGGAAGTTGAAGACAAAGAAATGAAGACAGGGAAAGTCTGGATGATGATGGCACAGATAGAATTCACTTCTGTTCCCTTTCAACGATCCTGGGATATAGATATCCTTCATGGTTCCTTAGCCTTTGCAATCCAGTCAAAGGAGGTGGTAGGTTTTCAACATTTTCTTCAGATGAGAAACCCTAATGTGGAAACCAGAGATGGTTTTATTAAGGACTTTTGGAGACAGGCATTTGATTGTTCCTTCCCAACTTCCTTGGAAGAGGAAAATGTTTGGAATCTCTGCAGTGGGGAGGAGAAGCTGGAGACTCTTCCTAGGTCTGTCTTTGACATGAGCATAACTCCTCATAGCTATAGCATCTACAATGCAATTTATGCTGTGGCCCATGCATTGCAATCCATGAGCTCATCAATGCTCAAACACAGAACTATATCAGAGGAAGGACAGAAGAATGTTCTGAATTCATTACTTTGGCAGGTAATGTCTTGAAATCACAAATATAAGGAAATTGTCATAAGTTAGGCTCCCACTCTCAGGAATGCTTGTCTATATACCCTGAACTCTTCAGGTTATAATATTAACATTATTATCTATCAGATGATGATGATGATGATGATGATGATGATGATAGTGATGATGATGATGATGATGATATCCATTCAGCAATTCTATGATCTTGAACTACTTTTTCAGTTTTTCTATGCTCTTGTTGATGTCAGCTTTGATGGTGCCTGGCCATCATGTTCTTTGGTGGCTGGGTTTCTTTTTACCTCTGATGCTTACTCTTATAGTTGTAGTAGAGAGTTAGGAACACTGATATATGATACAAAAATCTTGGTTTGCCTCTTTGCTCAATTCTTTTAATTCCAGTTAGTTTTGGTGTCTTGATGCTTTATATTCTCTCCTTCTCCTTCCTCCTCCTCCTTCTCCTCACTTGGTTTGACTTCATGTTTAAATTATTGACACATTGTAAGCACTAATAATAAGCACCTGCTTAGCTATATTTTTAATTAGGAAAATTGATAGTATGCTTAGGCATTACTAATTCAATCCTATGAAATATCCTGACTTTCTCTTATATTGTTTATGTTACATTCGCATAGCTTTGTTGCTTTTTTCCCACTTTCATTTTAGTTCCACCCTTATCTCAGAAAAGTCTCATTTAACAATAGTGTTGGGAAGATGATTTCTTTTGATCAAAATGGGAACCTGGTAGCAGGATTTGACATTATCAATTGGATCACATTTCCAAACTTAACATTGCTTCGAGTCAAAATGGGAACATTTGACCACAGAGCTCCCAAAGACAATGCATTCAGCCTTTTTGTTGATGCCATCAAATGGCCAAAGAGATTTAACCAGGTATGTTCTGTCTACAGTCTGCAGTTTTTCCTATTATTTCCTCTGCTCTAAGTTCAGAATATAAATAGTAAAGTAACCATATTGCCATTTTGGGTTAAGACACTTGATACTTATTCCAAATAACTATATAACCAAAATTGATTTAAAAGATAAATAGTTTAATGACTGAGGATTCTGAGAAGGAGATCATTTTTTGCGGTCTTCAGAGGGTATCCATTTTAAATTATATATGTATGCCTAGTAGCCATGTATCATTCTGCAATTATTTTAAAATTGCTTTTCATTCCGAGAATCACACATAACAAGAATCACACATAACAAGGTAGTAAATGTTAGTTTAATGAAGGACTAGGAGTGACATGATAGCAGTATTCCATATCTCAGAGGCTGCCACAAAGAAGAGAGAGACAAGCTATTCTGCAAAGCACCTGTGGATGTGACAAGAAGCAATGGGTGGAAACTAATCAAAGGGGAGAAGCAACCTAGAACTATGTAGAAATTTCCTAACAGTGAGAACCATTAACCAGTGGAAGAGTTTGCCTTTAGAAGTTATGGGTGCTCCAACATTGGAGATTTTATTAAAATATCGGACAACCATTTATCGGAATAGGTTGGCCTGAGCAGCTAATGTTTTTCAATCACTGAATATTTTTACACACAAAAGAAATTATACAAGAGGCTACTAAAGGAGTAAATATGCAAATTTCCAACTGAGACTATACCCAGGATCCATCAAGTAGCGATAAGCATATATCATAGTCTATTTAGGGATCTTGTCTCTAAATCTACAGTTCATGCAAATTCTGATAACTATAATAATTTAATCTCTTGACAACTGGCCCAGGTATTTTCAAAGTGTGTTCCAACTATTCAGAAGGCTGCCAAATTGTTCGGTAGAGATTAATTGTAGATGACAGTAACAAATGACCTGTTCCAGTTATTGGAATGATGCATGGTAATAGTTTGACGTAGTTGATGTCACTTATGCATTCTTGAATTGACTCTCATGCTTATTATGACATAGTGCATGTTCTTCTACTGATTATTTTTTGGTGGTAGTACCTCTCTTTTTTTTTACTTGGGTATGGAAAACTTGTTATGTAGTACCACTGTACATCTGTCCACAGTACAGGAGATGAAATACGGACTGGTGTCTGCTATCTTTGGTTAATCAGATGATTTCTTGATTTTTTTTCTTAATCAACTTATAGAAGGTTTTAAGGTGGTGCTTTCTTTAAAAAAATCCCATTTGGTAAATGGCCTTCTCTATATAGGGGAGAAATAGCAATAGCAATAGCACTTAGACTTATATATCACTTCACAGTACTTTACAGCCCTCTCTAAGTGGTTTTAAAGAGTCAGCATATTGCCCTCAACAATCTGGGTCCTCATTTTACCCACCTCAGAAGGATGGAAACAGGGGTGGGTTTCTACCAGTTCACAATGGTTCTATAGAACCAGTTGTTAACTTCATTGGTAGTTCTAAGAACTGGTAATTCTAAGAAACTCTGCTTGGCCCCGCCCCTCTCTGCTGCTCCTGTGGGCCAAAAACCGATTTTTATTACTGCGCATGCACGAAAATCCCTTCCTCATTCTCTCCTGCCTGCCCCTCCCTTCGTTGCCCTGGCCCCCACCCCATCTGCTGCTCCAAAGTAAAAAAAAAGTGTTTTTTTTTTTAAAAACTGGGCCTTTTTCCTGCGCATGTGCTAAAATCCCTCCCTCATTCTCCCCTGCCCACCCCTCCCTTTGCTGCCCCAGCCCCCACCCCATCTGCCATTCCAAAGTAAAAAAAACGTTCTTTTTAAATAACGGGTTTTTTACTGCGCACGCGCGGAAATCCCTTCCTCATTCTCCCCTGCCCACCTCGCCCCACCCCTACTTACAGCGCATGTGCACTACTACAAAAATTTTCCCGCTCGGCGCCATCATTCACACCAGCAGCAGCAGCAGCAGCAGCAGCAGCAGCAGCAGCCAAGCCAGCCAGCCGCCAGGCCAGCCAGCCAGCCAGCCGTCGCTGCCTGCATCTGCCGCCCTGCTGAATGAGTGAGGGCAAGCTGCAGCCCCAGTAACCACTGCCACTAACTCTCCTTGGCTGGCCAGCCTGCCTCCTGGCCTGCCTCCTGGCCTGCCTGCCTTACCTTAAAGAAGACACAAGCCTTGGACGCCGACACCGACGCTAACTGTCCTCGCCCGCCCTGACTGCCTATCCCAAAGGCCTTTGAAGATGCAGATTGATAAATACGACCTCCAACCCGGTTGCCTACCTACTGCTGCCAGTCCTGGGCGATTGCCAACTCCCAGGACACCCACCGCCCTTGCTGATGCTCCCTGCCTTGCCTGCCCCCATCTTCCCTCACCCGCGGCCCTCCATTGTTGCTGCCTTCCCTTCCCACCACCAATTGGTAGTGAGAAGGCAAAGCAACAGCTCCTGCTGGCCCAGTCTCCTACCTCCACCTGCTGCTGGTGCCACTGCCAGCCGACCCCCGGGTTGGGGCTGCTGCCTTGCCCACATAGCAGTCACCATCTTGGCTAGGCTGCTGGCACCAGCCCGCCACTTTCCCTCACCAGTCGTGGCTCAAGGGTTACTGCCTTACCTTCTCACCACTGATTGGTAGTGAGGAGTCAAAGCAACAAGTCCTGATGGGCCAGCCCCCTACCTCCTCCTGCCACCGCCACCTCCATCCCGGTCGAGAGCTGACTCCTGCACTGGCCATCCTTGCTGCAGCAAGCTAGAAGACTGGGGAGGACCCCAGCATAGCTGGCTAGCCAATTTGCCTGTCTCCTTTTTGGTAAGTTGCTCTCTTTATTTATGTATTTATTTACTTTTTTACTATCTGTTTTTGTTTTTATTAATCATAAAACAAAACAGATACTAAAGAAATAAATAAACACATAAATAAAAAAATATTTTACTATTCATCTTGATGTTTCTCCTTTGCTTACAGAAACATCAAGCTGAATAGTAAAATATTTTTTATTTATGTGTTTATTTATTTCTTTAGTATCTGTTTTGTTTTTATGATTAATAAAAATAAAAACAGATAGTAAAAAATAAATAAATACATAAATAAAAAAGCAACTTACCAAAAGGGACACAGGCAACTTCTTGTTACATTGATGTTATAAATTGTATGTTACTGCTTAAATCAATATATAGCAACATCAATGTAACAAGAAGTTGCATTCATATATAAATGAATTTTTTTAAAATAAAAGTGTTTTATTTTAAACAAACATAAACATAAACCATCTTCACTTACATAATGTGTTGGTTGATACAAATCACTTGTGCACAATCTTTGCAGTCTTTCCCTTCCAATTTGCATTAATCCTTATATCATAAATCCACTATATATATTTATATTATTACTATTATTAATTACTTACTAGACTACTAATATTACATCATTTTATGAAAGAAAATCACCATTTTTACTTAATCTACTTTACAATGTTCATTTCATCATCACCAATCTATTCTATAACAATATATCCTTACTTTACCTTACCTCTGTAATTCTATTATACTTATATTATAAAGTATTATGAAATATTTCATAAATGAAAAAGCAAAGCAGAAACAAATATCAATAAGTACAGCAGTGTAACAGAAAAATTATTTAAATTTCTTTGTATTGACTTATTTCTAATTTTGTTAATTTTATCAACATGTTTATAATTATCAACCTTCTGTATTTAATTCATACATAGCAATGATCATTCTCCACCTAACTTCTTCCTCTTATCTCTATCCATTTCTGTACATTGTAATTTTTTAATTTCATTTTCATCTATGGGGATCTCTTCGTTTTTCCTCTGTTGTGCAAACAATTCTAGCTGCTGTTAACACGCATAACATTAAATATGTATTGTACTCCCTTTATGTGGGTACCAACAAAAAATATTTCTGGTTTTAAAATTTAAATCTATATGTTGCTTTATCATTTTTGCTATATCCTCTTGAATAGCTACAGTGCCCAATACTGAATTCATATATTCCAGTTTTTTAAACTGGGGAATAAATTTCAGAAAAAGAATTCAGTATTGCTCTGTGAATGTGCCTATCAATTCCATTTGTAATCTAACTTCTTAGATGATTTTGTACTATTATCTTTTTTTTTTTTTTTTTGGTACTACATGTATCTGCATAAGGCTGTAAAAAGCTTCAGTATATTTTTAAGCTGCATTCTAAAAAGGTTAGGCGACCAAACATGGCATCCCCTGGCTTCTCTCTCTCTGCCATTAGGGACTGTTGGTCCAGGTAAGTAGTCTTGGCTAGGAAAGATTTTTGTGCCACTACTGGCACAAAATAACAAACTCCCTATAATAGTATTTCCATTTTAAGTGTTTCTTTTTCAATTAATGAATTGTAATTATGAAAATATCAGCCATTCTTTTATATACACAGTGCAACATCTTTTTTATAGACTGTCATTTTCAAATCCACTTTCAGTTCCGTCTCATTCTTGTCTGGTGAAACTTGTTCCTCTTCCATAACATCTTTTAAACACTACCTAGCTATAGTTTCAGGGACTCTTAAAAGTAACTGAATATCACTGATCTCCATTCCTCGCCTGCTTTCTTCGCTTGCCACTGTCTTCATCACTCAACTTACAACAACAATTGAGTCCAAACCACTGTTGATTTTTTTGCAGCATATTGCCAAGATGAAAAGGCAAATGAGTTTGTCTGCTTTTTTCAGCAAGAAAACAAAATGAGATCCAAAAGAGTCACAATCACAACCATTGGAATCTGAGGAAAGCAGAGCCAGTACATCATCCATTGAAAAAAGTGGAGCCAGCACATCATCCACATCAGGACCAGAGAAAAGAAACAGTACATCATCCACATCAGGACCCAAGAAAAGAGCCAGGACATCATCCATCGAATAAAGCGGAGCCAGCACATCATTGACACCATGACCAGACAAAGGACCCAGCACATCATCAGGTACTGGTAGAGCTGAATCAGACATTGAAAGGAACCTTCCTGACTGCTGGACACTGCAGCAGTACAATGATTTTAGGGAAAAATATGATGGACTGGACGTTTCCCATAAAAAATTAGGTTGCAAGCATTGCAGAAGATTTGAAATTTCGAGCAAAGAAAAAAGTGTCCACGGAGCTAAGGAGTGGAAAAATTACCATATTTAACCATCAGGAAAGAGTAAAGAAATCCTACAAGCTTCCCTCAGAAAGAAATTGAAGGAACATTTCTCTTCTAAGGCTCACAACATCTGTACAGAGAAGTTAAAGCAATGTGAGCAGGATGTCATAAGCAAAGGACTGGAGAAGATGAGTGAGAAATATCTGGGTAGTACATGTAGGGTGTTTATTACAGTGTATAGTCTGGCACAAACGTGCAGACCATTTTCATAAATAGAAGATCTGACTGAGTTACAAAAAAGAAATGGTGTAGATTTGGGAACAGGGTTGCATTCATGTAGAACTGCAGTTGCAATAGTAGATTTCATTGCAAAAGATATCAGGAAACATGTATTTAGGAGGGTGGAGCTGACGTCACGACGATACGGCTTGCAATCTCGGGGCTCTGAGATTGCAGCCGATATCTTTGCCTCTGGTCGGTCCAAACGGACCTAAAACGTCCCATAGATACAGCGACAGTGAAGGGCACATCCTGTGGATCCCAGGGACATCGCAAAGTCCCTGGTTGATTCAGAAGAAGCCCTTTTTGCCAGCAGCAGAGAGGCAGCCATTAAGCTGCTGAACTTGGGACAGCTCCAGAACGGAAGAGACTGAAAGAGAAAGTGTGTTGGCTTGGTGAGAACTTTTTTTTTTATCATTATTATGAGAAAAGGACACCCTAAGAAAAAGAAAAAAATCTGTAAAAGTTTTGACAGAACTGAATAAGCGGTGGTTTTTAAATGAAAATGTCAAAGTGAGGCTTGGCTTTTTACTTTTTTACTTTCTTTATTACTGGATTTCTATCGTGACTTAGCATTTGTTAACTGGACTGATTTTTCTTTTATATATATTTATTTTTTCTTCTCTTTTTTGGCTTTCTAATTTTTTAGATTAGAGGCTCCCTTTACTTACTTTTCTTATATATATATATATATA
>NW_020717602.1:0-12311 GCF_900518725.1 Notechis scutatus | reverse complement strand
AAGACTCCCTTTCAAGGACATTGCAACTTGATAAGATAGAGGGAAGAGCACGGGAGAGTGTTATTACAGGTGGTCTTCTGGACTTCTATCAATAATTGAAGCTTGGCTTTGAAGCTTGTGGAGAAGAGAGTCATAACAAGAGCCTTGGATAATTAAATAAAGTGCAGTGTGTTCTTTTTATTTTTTCTTAGTTGTGTTACCCCTCCTTACCAGCTCTACTGTAAACCTTTATTTCTGTAATATTTTTACTTTTGCTTTTTATTTTAAAGGGAAAGCCTCAGAATTTTTCCTTTTTCTTTTTTTTATTGGGACTTTTGCTACTTCCATCCATATTTTTGGTTTATTTTTATGGTTTTTTTTATTTTTATTTTTGAGATCTTTCAATTGGATTAAGGTGTGAAGAACCTGAAGAAATTTTTCTTTCATCCTTTTCTTACTATTATTGGGCTTTTTTCTTCTTCCTATTTTTATCTTTTATTTTGGACTACAATTGACTATTTCATAATTGGATTAAGGTTCAGAAGAACCTGAAGAATTTTTCTTTTCTTTTCTTTTACTACTATTGGGTTTTTTACTCTTTACCACTTTTATTTCCCACCTTGGATTATAATTGGCTACTTTACTAATCGGATTAAGGTCTAAAAGGATTTGAAGATTTTGAATCTTTCAAAATGAGTAGGAAACTCATACCTTCTGGTGCCTCAACTTCTACTTCCGCCTCCCCACCATCTGGAGGACAACATTTAATTCAGAAAATGTTAAAGCAAGATAAAGAACAAGAAAAAGTGACTCTACAGATGATTATGCAAGGAATCCAAGATCTCAAAACAAAATCAGACACCATTGAAAAGAGAATAGAGAATATTGAACAAAGAACAGAGAACATTGAACAAAGAACAGGGAAGACCGATGAAAAAATTGAAAATATTCAACAAATGATGGCGAAGTATGACGAGAGATTCCAAAAAATTGAAGAAGATAAACAAAGAGATGAGAAGATTGGAAACATTGACAGTAGATTAACAGTGGTTGACAAGATAAAAGTGGGATGCTGAAGTGGGAGATGGACAGATCAGAATTCTATCTCAGATTTCAAAATATAGAGGAAGAAAAAGGACAAAACCTAGCTGCGATAATGATAGAAATTCTGGCTGAAGCCTTGGAAATAACAGAGGAGATGATGGATGGAATAGATGAGGTAGACCGAGTTTTTACAAGATATGCGATGAGAAACAACCTTCCAAGAGAAGTTCACATCAGATTTACAAAAAAAGCCGTTAAAACATAAATATTACAAGTGGCAAGAGAGAAGACGTTGAAATACAAAGGCAAGGAGATTGTGGTTTTAAAACAAATACCTGGAAGAGTGAGAGAGATGAGAAGAGAATATCGATTCCTGACTAAAATGTTATTGAAAAAGGAGGTGAATTATAGATGGCTGATTCCAGAAGGACTAATGTTTACATGGCAAGAACAGAGACATAGAATTGATTCAATTGAGAAAGCAGAACTATTCTACGCAGAATTTTTTGGAAGGAGAGAGGAAGAGGCAGAAAAAGAGATCTCACTAATTGAATTCCAAGAGGACCAAATAGGGACTGAAAAAGAAGAAGGCACAGTAGGTGGACAGGTGGAGATCAAAGAACAACATGAACCAAGATCTACGAGAGCTGCCAAACCTAATTACAAAATATAATCATGGAAGAAAAAAAACTGATTACAATGAATATAAATGGACTTAACTCAGCTATTAAAAGAAGGAAAAATTTTCATAAATTAGAGAAATTAAAATTTGATATACAAAAGTACATACCGTATATGCCGGCGTATAAGACGACCCGGCGTATAAGACGACCCCCCAACATTTCCACTCAAAATATAGTTTGTTATATACTCGCCCCCTCTTCCGCACGCCTTCCACTTTTGCACTTTTTTTTTTTTTGGAGGCACTTTTGTCTACCGTGGAAACGAATCCCGTGAAGCTGAAAGGAGCAGCCAGCCTTCTCCCAGCTCCCAAGGAAACGAGGCTCGCACCGCCCAGGCTCCGCTGAGGTATCCGGCTGGGGCTGTCAGGAGTTGTTACCGCTGGCATGGCTCCGCGCGGCTCCAGTCCCGCGTTGCCTCGGGAAGGGAAAGGCAAAAAGGAAGAGCTGCGGCGGCGCTTTGCAATGGCAGCAGCGGCTCCTGGTTTTGCCTTTCCCTTCCCGAGGCAATGCGGGACTGGAGCCACGCGGAGCCGCGCCAGCAGTAACAACTCCTGACAGCCCCAGCCGGATACCTCAGCGGAGCTCGGGCGGTGCGAGCCTCGTTTCCTTGGGAGCTGGGAGAAGGCTGGCTGCTCTTTTCGGCTTCACGGGATTCGTTTCCACTGTGTGCAAAAGTGCCTCAGCCGCGGGCAGCTGCAGTGCTTCCCAATTACTATTTGCCAGCGTATAAGACGACCCGGCATATAAGACGACCCCCCCAATTGGAGGCATCTTTTTCAGGGCAAAAAAGTCGTCTTATACGCCGGCAAATACGGTATTAAAAAACAATATGAACAATTGTTGGTACAGCCAAAATTAGGGAAAATATTCACTTCTTTGACTCAATGTAAGAAAAGAGGAGTGGTTTTATACATTAAAGAGACTATCCCAGCAAAATTGATTTATACTGATGAAGATGGAAGAGTATTAATGGTGGAAATAATGGACAATAATATGAAAACACTCCTGATTGCAATTTACGCTCCGAATGATAAACAAGAAGAATTCTACCAAAAATTACATATGAAAATAATTGGATTGGACTATGTTAATATAGTTATGATGGGAGAATTCAATGGAATTGTAGACAATAAACTGGACTATACAGCAGCAACAACAAAGCAAAACAGAAAGACTCTCCCTAAATCCTTTTTTAAAATGATAGATGAATTAAATTTAAAAGATATATGGAGAGAAAGAAATGCTAAAACCAAACAATATACTTTTTATTCAAATAGACATTTATCATGGTCCAGAATAGATATGATTTGGATCTCAACAGAAGTACTTGGGCAGACCACAATCCAATGACAATTAAATGGAAAGGACAAAAAAGAAGATCGAGATGGATGCTAAATAATACTATTTTAAAGGAAAAAGACTTTACACAATGGATGGAGAAAGAATTGGCCTTTTTCTTTAGAGAAAATAAAAAAGAAGATACTTCAATTCAGAATGTCTGGGACACAATGGAGGCATATGCTAGAGGCTTGATAATAGACTATATAAGGAAAAAGAACATCAGGAAAAGGCAAGCCACCAAAGTTTTAGAAGATGAGCATAAAAGACTTGAAAAAGAATTACAGAAAACGCCACAGAAAAAAGACATTAAACTAAAATTGGACATAATCAAACATAAAATGGGTCAAATAGAGAAAGAAGAATTGGCACAGAAAATTAGAAGTGCTAAACAGAACTCCTTTGAAGATGCAAATAAACCAGGTAGATGGTTAGCATACAAATTGAGAAAGGAGAAAGAATCAAGGAAAATATTACAGTTAATAGATGATCAAGGCCAAGTTTGCTATGGAAATAAAGAGAAAAAGGAAATTATTTGAGACTTCTACGGGCAACTATATAAGCAAGAGAATATTGATGAGGAAAAAGTCAAACAGTATCTACAGAATGCTAATCTACCTAAGATACCTAAAGAGACTGAAAAATGTTAGAAAGTAATATAACAATGATGGAATTAACTGAAGCACTTAAGAAGCAAAATAATGGAAAAGCACCAGGTCCAGCTCATCTTCTGGCAGAATTTTATAAAACACTACAAGAATTGCTGAGCATTCCATTGCTAGAAGTCATGAATGAAGTTATGTCAAAGAAGATGATACCTAAAACTTGGTCAGAAGCTTATATTACACTTATTCCAAAAGAAGAGGCTGATCCATTGCAAATCAAGAATTATAGACCTATTTCTTTACTAAATGCAGACTACAAAATCTTTGCCTCAATTTTGGCAGAAAGACTTAAAAAACACTTAAATAACTTTATTCATCCAGATCAAAATGGATTTCTGCCAAAGAGACAAATCAAAGACAATATGAGAGTAATCCTGGACACTTTGGAATATTACGAGGCACATCCTGAAAAGCAAATGGCTTTGATATCCTTAGATGCCCAAAAGGCATTTGATAATGTGAATTGGAGATCCATGTTATTATTATTGGAACAGATGGGTTTTGCCAGAAAATTTATCCAAGCAATAGAAGCCATATACTATAAGCAAACAGCAAAGGTAATGATAGAGGGAGAATTCACAGATTCTATTAATATAAGAAAAGGTACAAGACAAGGATGCCCACTATCACCTTTGCTATTTGTATTAACTTTGGAAGTGTTGAATAGAAATATTAGAGACCATAAAAGTATAAAAGGAATGAAAATCAAAAAGGAAGAATTTAAATTGCAAGCCTTTGCGGATGATTTGGCCTTTATTTTGGAAGACCCCTTAGAAACAGCTTCAAAACTATTGGAAAAGATAGAGACATATGGTGAGGTGGCTGGTTTGAAAATAAACAAAGATAAAACAAAGATTTTGACAAAGAATATGCTACTAAGACAAAGAGAAGAACTGGCAGACCTATTGAAAATTCAAGTCACGAATAAGGTTAAGTATTTGGGGATATATTTGACATCAAGATGTAGTACATTAAAAGAGAACAATTACATTAAACTTAAACAACAGATAGCGTTAGATTTGATGAAATGGGAAAATCTACAATTGTCATTAATAGGGAGAATCTCAACAATCAAGATGAATATCCTACCCAGAATCTTATACTTGTTTCAAACAATACCAATTAGGCTTGGAAAAGACTATTTTGAAGATTTAAATAAAATTGTGTTGAAGTATATATGGCAAGGCAAAAAAGTGAGAATAAAGTTAAAACTTTTACAAGATGCTAGAATTAGAGGAGGATTTGGTTTGCCTAATTGCGAGTTGTACTATCAAGCTGCAAATCTGATGTGGGCCAAGGAATGGATAACATTAAGAAAGATTATATTGTTGGCATTAGAAGGACATGATTTGTTGTTGGGCTGGCATGCTTTTCTATGGTACAAGGGGAAGAATTTTGGATATGGGATTGATTTAGAGAAATGGCAAAAATTGTGGCCTCAAAATTATAAAATGACAATGTCAACAGCCTATAAAGAAAATTTGTAAAAGATGTTTTACAGGTGGCATTTTCCCCCAACAAGAATAGCAAGAATGTTCAAGAATAAATCTGAAAAATGTTGGAAATGTCATCAGACACCTGGCTCATATTACCATATGTGGTGGACTTGTGAGGACGCTAGAAAATATTGGACTAAAATTCGCATGTGGTTGGAAAAAATGACAAAGAAACACATAGACTTGAAACCAAAGATTTTTTTATTGGGAATTTTACCTGATACATATAGTAAAGATTTGAAATACCTGATTGTAAATGTATTAAAAGCGGCTAGGATTGTATTTGCCAAAAATTGGAAAAATGAGAATTGCAGGAAGAAATCATTAAGAAAATATTGGAATGTGCTGAAATGAGTAGATTGACATTTGAAATTAGAGAACAAGAAGATAAACAATTTTATAAAATTTGGGACCTTTTCTATCAATGGTTAGATAATAAAATACAATAATAGAATATCTAGAATTTCAGAAAATAATGAATATATAAAGATATATTTCTTTTCTTTGAAATCATATTTATAAAATGTTTTTAGGATAGATTTGGTAGGATTATATGAATTGTTATAAAATAAATTAAGTACATTATAGTTATCTCACAAAATATGAATGAATAAAATTATAGTCAAATGATTGTTTAATAGTGATACTAGTGTATTTAATCTTTGATTGATAATATGAGTTATCATGCAATGTAACTGTAATTGAGAGTATGAAATGGATGCACAAAAGACTGGTAAACCAACCGACATACTGTTTGTATATTTATGAAAGAAGGCTGGATGTTTTTATGTTTTGTTTGCTTTTGTTTGTCTTTAAAAACCAATAAAATTGTTTTCAAAAAAAAGGAAACATTTATTTAGCAAAATTATTGAGAAAACTCGCAAAATCTGTTTGATAATTGATGCCTCAACAATACCTTCCAAACCAGTTCTTATATTGTACTTAAAAGTTGAGGGTCCAGCTTTCTCACCAACAATTTTCCTTGAACTAGTAGAATTAGATAAACAAGATGCAAAGACGATATATTGTTCAGTTATAGGAAGTTTGAATAAAGTTGGGTTTAATAGAAACTATCTGGAAAAATATTTAATTGGATTTTTCTCTGATGGAGCCAGTGTTATGCTTGGGAGAAAATCTGGGGTAAGCACTAGAATAGCCAAAGAGTTTCCAAATATTATAATATGGCACTGTTTAAACCATCGTCTGCAACTTGTTTTAGATGATTCTATTAGGGAAATAAAGCAAATTAATCATTTTCAAATTTTTATTGATAAAATATATTCTATTTTCCATCAATTGAATAAGAACCTTATTGAACTTAACAAAATTTCCGAATAACTTGAGATTGAAATTATAAAAATTGGTAGAGTTTTTGGAGCAAGATGGGTTGCCTGTAGTTTAAGATCAACCCTAGCTGTGTGGCGGGCTTATCCAACAATTTCTCTGTTCAAATAAAACATACTCCAGTATGGCTGCCCATCTTGAAAACTCATATTTTCTCACTGATTTGGCCTTGATTATTGATGGGCTAACTGAAATATCTCTCCTTTCTAAAGCATTGCAAATGAGAAACAAAGACATTATAAAGGCTGAAAAACTTGTTCTAAGATCAATTAGATCATTTGAAATGCTTATAGAGGAAAAGGGTTCATATGAAAATAAGGTTGATGAATTAATTACTTCAGAAACCTTTAAAAATATAAATTTTATGCAAAATCATCGATTTGTGGGACTTCCTCATGAAAAACTTATACAAAGTATTATAACTAATTTGAAGAAAAGATTGATGGATTGCGAACATTTAAAAACAGGCTGCCAATTTGGGCGGTCAGCAATGGCCGCCATGAAGAAACCTGCAAACGGACAAGATTGTGCAGGAGGAAGAAAATCGGGGAAATCATGAGAGTTGTTTCTGGACCGGGATAAAGTTGCCAAGGGATAAGAAAGTTTCCTGGGGCTTGAAAATTGCTATGGAGAAGTTGCTACATTGTTTCCAGAGAGAGTTACAAGCTGCGTACAGAATTCTAAAAGGGAAAGTTTTTCTTCTTCTTTCACTCTCCTTCCTAACGTGACAGCGGATGGAATAACAAGAGAAATCTGAAAATCTAGGTAATTAAATACTGAAGAGATAAGATTTCTGAATGATTTTTTTAAAAAAAGACTTTAAAAAAATTTTTTTTTTGCTGTGAGTGGGAAGGGAGAGGGAAAAATTGGATTGGAATTTGAAAATAAGGAGAAGACTGCCTGAATTTTTAAAGAGCTATAAATACTAACAAGGCTTCTGAAAGATATATATTAAATGGAACTTTGTGATCAAACTCCAATCCCAGAAAGAGAAAGTGAAGGAGAAAGTGCTTAAAAGAATTAACCTACTTGGATTGCTTGGTGATTTTACCACTTTTGAGAATTATCTCTGATTAAAAGCACATGGGTGATTGTCTGGGAAAACTTTTTCTCTTTATAATGGCATTACTTGTGGACAGATTGAAACTTTTATATCAAAAATATGAAAAAGAAAAGCAAGAAGGGAAGGACGTTTTTGATACTCTTTTTCAGTATTTAGAAATGGCGGTCTACACTTATGTAAAATTGAATGGACAACAGAACAACTGGGATAAAGAAGAAGCCATTTTTGATGAACAAGTGACTTTGGCTGGGGAAGAAAAGGAGAAAGAGAAAAAGGAAAAAGAGATTTTAAGACCTATAAAAGCAATCAAAAAAGAGAAAAATAAGATGAAAAAGAGATATTATGTTAGAAGACAACAGAAAGGAGGAAAGCAGAGAAAAAGGGAGGTGGAGAGGCAAAGGGGTAAAGAGGACAGAGAGAAGAATAAGCAAGGGAGAAAGGGGACGAGAAGCCTCAATAGTAGAGAGCAAGATGTAAAGAAACAAGAGATTTTTAGAGATAATGGGTAAACTTTATTGATAAAGGGATTCTAAAGGTTCATAAGATTGTTTTTTAAATTTGTATTTAGAAATAATTTTAGAAAGTTGGAAATAATGTGTAATTTAAAGTGTGATAAAATGTTTAATATAACTTAGTGGAATTTGTCTTAAGAAAAGGGGAACATTTCATGAAATAAGGATTTGAGATATGATGTGGGGGGGGGGGGAATAATTGTGGAAAATATAAGTATTCCCAAAAGGCATGTTATTTAATTGAAATGGATAAAATGGTTAAGATATAAAGGAGTTGGAGAGAAAGATACAAATGAATGTCAATATTAATTAGATTGTGTTATTTCAGTGGAAATTTTTTTTTTTTGAAAGGAGAGATTTGAAGTAGGAGAAGCAGGAATACCTTAATGAAATAATGATTTAAAATATGTGATGTGGGGGGGAATAATTATGGAAAATAGGTGCTCCCACAAAAGTATGTTAATTAATTGAAAAGTAATGTGCTAAGTGTTTATGATATAAAAGAATATGAATATTAATGAATAGATTAGTATTGGTATTGATAATATTGTATGATTTTAGAATGTACCAAATAGAATCCCAATGTAAGTTAGGTATTTTATATTAAGTATTATAACTGTAGGGGAAAGAGGTAAAGGCGTCATACTTCAATTAGTGTACAGGAGAAGCTTTTTTTTTTTTTTTAAAGAAGAAAGATAAATCGATAGCTGGATAAACAGACAAAGAATACTAAATACTATGATTTGAATTGAGATGAGATAAATAAAATAAAATTAAGAGAATCTAAGAGAGAGAAGAAGCTATATAAAAAATTGAAAATGGTAATAAGATATGGAATGGCATATAAAATGAATATGAATTTGAGTTGGTGTCTGTACAAAGAGTTTTGACCCGGGATTAAGCAACTTTCAGAAAAGATGTTTTTTTTTTAATGTTTATATGTTTTGTGTTCTTATGTGTTTATGTTTGAATGAGCTAATAAAACCTTGGAGAAAGGCTAGAAAAGGACAGTGGAGAGAAAGATAGAAGAAAATAAAGCAAGTTAGAAAGGGAAAATATGTGATTGTAAGGAAATGTGTTAATGTAAAACTTTCAAATAATTTTTAGAAATTTTTAGAAAAAAGGTTTTATGTTTATCTTGTATGTTTTGTATGCTTTTAAAAATTAATAAAATTTGTTTAAAAAAAAAAACAGGCTGCCAATTTAAAGACATTGATCAATTAAAATGTCTAAATTATTTGGAGCCAGATTATTGAAACATTGAAGAAGTGGTGGTTCCATGGAGAGCAGCTGAAGGACAATTGGTGACAATTGGTCAAATTTTCAATTATGAAATCAATATTAATGATTATCGTGATTTCATAGAAAAGGTACTAAAAGATTCTAAAAATTATACAATTCCTTGCAGCATTAAAAAGGCTAGAGATATTATTAAAACTATTGCAGTCAGTTCAGCAGAGGCAGAAAGGGGCTTCTCGCAGATGAACATAATATGTTCAGAAGCCAGAAGTCGCCTTACAGTTTCCAATATTACAAACCTCCTGACCATCAGTCTAATTGGCTTACCTCTGCAAGAATGGGACCCTGTTCCTATAGTAAAGAAGTGGTTACGGGCACATGATCACACAGATGATGATGCTCATGTTAAAAACAAGAAAACTGTAACTCAGGATGATAATAGAAAAGCAATTTGGGAGTACTTTAAATAAGTTTTGTTTTTTGTAAAGTTTTGTTATGTAATAGTTTTTGATTAATATTTTAAAATGTAACAATATAGTTTTGTATACCTTTTTATTATTTAAGCATTAAAGATATGACATAATAAACTACTTTTTGTGTTGGTATATCTTTTTTAATACTTAGTCATTAGGGCAAAGAAGTGATGTTGAGTTGGCCTCGCCCAGCCCTCTGCAGCCCTCCCCATAGCTGCCTGAGCTTCGCCTTGCCCTCTCCAGGGTTCCCCAGGCCTTGGAAACTGGCAAAAAGCACTTGCTAAGCAATTGGCCACTAAGCTAGCACTTGGTCATTAAGTGAGGATCACTTAAATTTGGATTTTCACCCACATGGCCACCTGCCTGGGCCTTGCCTGGGCCTCCCCAGGCCTTGGAAACTGGCAAAAAGCACTTGCTAAGCAATTGGCCACTAAGCAAGCATCTGGTCATTAAGTGAGGACCACTTAAATTTGGGTTGCCAGCTACATGGCCATGCCCACCCATCACATGTCCATGTAGCCATGCCCACACCAGTCACATGACCATGTAGCCACGCTCAGTCCGCAAGCCACTCCCACCCCAGTCACATGACTACCAAGCCACACCCACAAATTAGGCCACGCCCACAGAACCGGTTGTTAAGAAATTTGAATCCCACTCCTGGATGGAAAGCTGAGTCCACCTTGAGCCTGGTGAGATTTGAACTGCCAAATTGCAGGCAGGCAGCAGAAGTAGCCTGCAGTACTGCATTCTAACCACTGTGCTGCCATGGCTCATGGTTACCTTTCCTATTAGGTATGAATGTATTTATTATTATTCTCCTGCTTAAGTGTCATACTAAGTGTCAATCTCTATAGCAGAGCATCCATTAGTACACAGAGGCTGATTAAGATATCTTTTTTTAAAATATATTTTTATTAAATTTTCTTTGTTACATTGTAAAACATCATGGTATCAACAACGTTCTTGGCATCTATACAGGTTTTTAGTTTAAATATCATAATGCATTATACTATATTTGTCTACTACTAAATAATAGCTTTAACTATAATCACTATTCTTATATCTTTATATAATTTACAAAATTTTGTATTACTTTCTTAAGGGTTGTTTCAATTAATTTTTTTGTATCACTTCTTAGTTCTGTTTGTTAGCCATTTATACCAATTATTCCAAATTGAAAAGAATTCAGAGTCATCTTTTTTTTTTCAATTACATTGTTAACATATTCATCTCAGCACTTTCTGTTACTTTGGGTATTATTAGTTCTTCATTAGGGGTATTTGGTGTTTTCCATACATGCGCAAAGGCTATTCTGGTGGCTGTTGTAATATGTAACAATAAATATTTTACTTCTTTCGGTAATCTTTCTTTGATGATTCCCAAAAGAAAGGTTTCCAGTCTGAGCTCAATCTGATACCCAGTGATTTCTTGTAACCAATTTTTAATCTGAATCCAGTAAATCCTGGCCTTGGGGTATAACCACCACATGTGATAAAATGTACCATCAACTTTTTTACATTTCCAACATTTGGGACTCATGTTGGGATAGATTAAGTTATCTTAATTACTCAAATAATTTCTTAGACTTGCAAATACATCTGGCATGGTTGTCTACCATTCTGATCCTGCTTCTCTTCTGACTAGGATTATAATTGGAGTCTTTATGTAGCTGGATCTCTGTATGGTTGGGTTTCTGCAGTGCTACATGACTTGCTTGTTCTCAGTTGTGGTGATTAGGTTATCTAGATATGGGAGCTTCCCAAGTTCTTCTTTACTATTGATGCATATTATAAGGGTGATTTCTATATACTAGAACAATGGTTGCCAACCTTTCCAGCTTTGCAGCCCAATGGGGTGGGGGAGAGGGGATGGTGCCATTTGTGCAGCAGGCTTTTGTGCATGCAGCTCTATTTGCATGAGCAGTGGGTGCATGTGCTTGCTACTTGTGCAAATGGAGTTGTGTGAGCATGCATGCATTCTAGCCCACCATTACTGGGCCACAGCTCAGAGGACCTCTATACTAGAATAATGAATATGGTTTTAGAGGTGCTGCCCTAAGCAATGCCTCTTGTTAGAATGTTCTAAGTATTTATGCTTGTCAGTTTATGCCATCTTCCTTTTTTTCATCTACTATACATGTGTGTATGCTTTACCATTTTTTTTTTAGATTTTTGTATTTAGATAATAAGAACTTTTTTAAAGAGACCTGTGAACATTACTTCCCATGGCTGCCTAATTAGAAATAAAGTTATATTGGTATACCAGTTTCAACCCAAGATTTACATACTGTACTTTACCCATTTATTCAGAAGGTTCTACTAAGAAAATAAAAGCAATTATGATTTCCCATTGCACACAGGTACAGCCTCGTTCTTTGTGTAATGAACCCTGCCATAAAGGTCACAGCAAGACCAAGAAGGAAGGAAAGCCATTTTGTTGTTATGATTGCCTTCCATGCCCAGAAGGAAAAGT
>NW_020717601.1:35451-48164 GCF_900518725.1 Notechis scutatus | reverse complement strand
GTTGTCAGTCCTGACCCTTGGTGTGGGGCCAGGAAGTGCCCTGGGCTCTTCACCCAAGCAGCGTGTTAAGGTAATGAAGATTTAACAGCTGACCAGCTGCTGGAAGGCTGTAAGCCATGGTGACGAACTGAGGATGAGTCAGCAGGGTACTGCCGCTTTAAGAAGCTGTCTATATAAGGGAGGCCATGTGAGGGTCTCTCTCTCTCTCTCTCTCTCTCTCTCTCCTCGTGTTCTACCTCCATTGTAGTTCTCCATGTAAAGTTGAAGTTTGATTGCTTGCCTGGTATTTGCCTAACATGTGTATGTCTGTATATAGCTGTCTTGTATATAAACCATTGTTAAAAGACGAAGCCTCTGTGTATTGTGTTGTGCTCCTGGGTTGTGTCTCACCTGGGCAGACTCTCCCTCCTCTCCCTCCTCCAGGCTCCTGATGGGCTTCATGGGTGTCACGGCCTTCCTCTCCATGTGGATCAGCAACACGGCCACCACAGCCATGATGGTGCCCATCGCCCAGGCCGTCCTGCAGCAGCTGCAGAAGTCGGAGCTGGAGCAGACCGCTGCGGAGCAGGGGGCCACCCAGAATGGGACCATCAACCGGGCCTTTGAGATGCAGGAGGCCCCCCCGCAGCAAGGTAGGCCTCCCGCTGGCACTCCAGGCTTCCTCCCGGCTTGCAGGGGATCCCAGAGGAACGCCGGGCCAAGACGGGCAGGTCTTGGTTTGGCTGAGGCCTCCTGACACTTAGATTAACAGAGTTGGAAGGGGCCTTGGAGGTCATCTAGTCCAACCCCCTGTCCAAGCAGGAGACCCTACACCATTTCTGACTGAGGGTAGTCCAGTCTCTTCTTGAAAGCCTCCAGGGATGAAGCTCCCACAACTTCTGAAGGCAACTTCTGTTCCATCAGTTGATTGCTCTCACTGATGGAAAATTCCTCCTTATTTCCAGGTTGAATCTCTCCTTGATCAGTTTCCACCCATTACTCTTTGTCTGGCCTTTGGGTGCCTTGGAGAATAGCTTGACCCCCTTCCTCCTCTCTGAGGCAGCCCCTCAAATATTGGAAGGCTGCTCTCCTGTCTCCCCTGGTCCTTCTCTTCCCTGGACTAGCCAGGCCTGGTTCCTGCAACCGTTCTTTGTTTTAGCCTCCAATCCCCTCATCCTCCTGGTTGCTCTTCTCTGCCCTTTTTTTCTAGAGTCTCAAAATATTTTTTATAGTGTGGTGGCCAAAACTGGACGCAGGACTCCAGGTGTGGTCTTACTAAGGGTAGACAGACAGACAGACAGACATGTTATAGATCAGAGGTGGGATTCAGCAGGTTCTGACCAGTTCTGGAGAACCGGTAGTGGAAATTTTGAGTAGTTCAAAGAACTGGCAAATACCACCTCTAACTGGAGATTCTGCAGTATCGTTTCCCTAAAGATAGATAGAGACAGACAGAGAAGAGAGAGAGAGAGAGACAGACAGACAGAGAAGAGAGAGAGAGAGAGAGAGAGAGAGAGAGACTACACTAGACTAGCCAGGCCCAGTTCCTGCAACCGTCCATCGTTTGTTTGAGTCTCCAGTCCGCTAATCATCCTGGTTGCTCTTCTCTGCACTCTTTCTAGAGTCTCAGCATCTTTTTTATAACATGGTGACCAAAACTGGATGCAGGACTTCTAGGTGTGGCCTTACTAAGGCTTTACAGAGTGGGGTTAGTACCTCCCTTGATCTCGATTGTCTCCCTCTGTTAATTCCTCATCCAGCCCCTGGATCACAGGGGTGGTCTGCCTCCCACTTGCCCGCTGCCCTCCCGCCCGGCTTGCTGACCCCCACCCCTCTTATGACCCTCCAGCCCAGGTGCAGGTGGTGGTGAAGGAGAAGCTGCCGGAGGAGGCTGAGCAGAAGCTGGACGAAGAGCTGCAGCAGCTGCAGCAGAAGCACCAGACCTTGTGCAAAGGGATGAGCCTGGCCGTCTGCTACGCTGCCAGCATCGGCGGCATCGCCACCCTGACGGGCACCACCCCCAACCTGGTCATGAAGGGGCAGATGGACGAGTGAGTCTTCCCGGCAGCCCTGCATGGCCAAGCGTCCCTCTCTCGCTCCGGGCATGGCCCCCTCCCCGGGTTTCTGTCCCAGAGGATTAAGGGGTGGGGGGTCCAGAAGGGTCTCCCTCCTACTTTCCCCATGGCTCCTTCCCATGTTCCAGACCAGGAGTCCCAACCTTGGGCACTTTAAGACTTCCTCCCTCCCCTCCCTCTTGCTCCTTCCTTCCTTCCTTCCTTCCTTCCTTCCTTCCTTCCTTCTCCTTCTTTCCTTCCCTCCCTCCCTCTTGCTCCTTCCTTCCTTCCTTCCTTCCACTGATTAACAGAGTTGGAACTTGTAGATCATCTAGTCCAACCTTCCCTTGTAGGTCATCTAGTCAAATCTTTCCTTCCTTCCCTCCCTCCCTCCCGCTTGCTCCTTCTTTCCTTCCTCCCCTCCCATTTGCTCCTTCCTCCTTCTCTTCCTTTCCTCCCTCGCTTCTTCCTCCCTCCCTCCCCGAATCATAGAATCCTAGGGTTGAAAGGGGCCTTGGAGGTCTTCTAGTCCAACCCCTTGCTCAAGAAGGAGGCTTTATCCCATTTCAGACCAATTCAGCCACAACTTCTGGAGGAAGCCCCCCCCCCTGTTCTGCCGATTAATTCTTCTTATTGCTAGGAAATTTCTCCCACATTCTAGGTTGCTCCTCTCAGTTCTGCCCCCAAAGGAAGAGGGTCGGCTGAGGATGTCACGTTTCCTGGCGCTGCCCTTGTGCCCCCTGCAGACCAGCCCTTCTTACCCTTGCCCACTTTAAGGCGGGTGGGCTTCAGCGGCCAGAATCCCCTGCCCCCAGCAGGCCACCTGAGGCTGGGAAAGGCGGCTGCCCTGGGCGGGGTCGGGGGGGGGGGGGGGGGGGGGGGGGGGGGGGGGGGCGCCCGGGGGGCCCAGGGGGGGGGGGGGGCTGTCTCTCCTCGCCAGGCTCTTCTGCCGCAACGACAACGTGGTGAATTTTGCCTCCTGGTTCACCTTCGCCTTCCCCGCCATGCTGGTGCTGCTGGTCCTCTCCTGGCTGTGGCTGCTGGTGATGTTCCTGGGCTTGGAGTGAGTCTAGGGCCTCCATCCGGTCTTGGGGGAGGAAGCGGGGGGGAGGGGGCTCACGGAAGAGGCCACTGGGTTCCCCCCTTAATTGGGTTGTGGGGGGGCTTGGCCTCCAACCAAGGGGTGCTGGGCAGAGATATTTGGTCACCAGAGACCCTGAGCAGACAGAGTGAGAAGGCAGCTCAGTCTGCCCAGAGCAGGGGTCTCCAACCTTGGCCACTTTAAGCCTGGCGGACTTCAACTCCCAGAATTCCCCCGCCAGCTTTGCCGAGTTGAAGTCCTGCAGGCTGAAAGTGGCCAAGGTTGGAGACCCCTGGTCCAGAGAGACCTCCTGCCAGGTTGACCCTTCCAGGGCAAGGTGCTGGGGAGGGGGGTGGAGAATCCTCTCTGCTGGCTGCCCCCCCATCCTTTCCCCTCTGACCTCACAGCTTCAAGAAGAATTTCGGCTGCGGCACCAGCGAGGCGGAGAAGCGGAAATCGGAGCAGGCCTACAGCATCATCAAGAGCGAGTACCGGGCGTTGGGCAGGATGAAGTTCTCCGAGGTGGCTGTCCTCATCCTCTTCATCGCCCTGGTGGTCCTTTGGTTCACACGGGAGCCTGGCTTCATGCCCGGATGGGCCAACGCACTCTTCAGCCAGAGGGCAAAGAGGTGAGGAGGAGGGTGCAGGTCTTGGAGCTCTGGATAAGCTGCCTTTGGGTCAGTGATGCAACCGGTTCGCCCTGGTTCGCCTGAACTGGTTGCCAAAAATGCTACTGACGATCAGCTGATTGGCTCGGCAGAGCCTCAGCGGGTGTTTGGAAAGCTGCGTGCACACCCAGGAAGTGCACAATCACCCAACTGGTTAGGGAAACTGGTAGAATCCCACCACTGCTGGTGGTCTTGCCCAGAGACCCAAAAATATTGGCTAAAAATAAAAAAATGGTTGCAAGAGATTACTAAAACACAAATAGAAGCAGAACCGGAATTATTTTTATTGGGGATATTTAAGAAAAAATATGGGAGAAATATAAAAGATATAATATTACATATTCTGACGGCAGCTAGAATTGCTTTGGCCCAATGCTGGAAACACCCATCTATAGCTTCCGATTAATTGGTTATTGAAAAGACAATGACAAGTGCTGAGATGGACAAACTAACGTTGATGTTAAAAGAGAAAGAGGAATACTATAAAATTTGGGAACGATGGTATGACCGGATCGAACAAACATAGTTAAAAGGTTGATGAATTAAGGATAAACAATACATAAGTTAAATGTTTATAGTGGCATAAATTGTATATATTTGTAAACAACACACAAAATAGCAGTATAAGAAAATTGCCACAGTTTGTTGAATTAATTGTTGAATTTAAGAGATTTTTACTTTTTACTTGTTTTATTTATTTTTGGGTTTTTTTGAAAGCTATAAAAGATCAATAAAGTCTATTTAAAAAAAAAATCCCACCACTGCTTTAGGTCCTCCCCTTGCTTCCCCCCCTACCCGAGCTGGGTTTTTTTTTATAAATATTTTTTTATTTTGACAACAAACAGACAAAACACAAATACAAAACATCTAATAAAACCATCTTTCCATTGTACATTGTGTCGGTTGGTACATATCTCTTGTCCACAATATTAATATTAGTCTTTCCCTTCTAAACTAAAGTTCATATGATGTAAATCAGCTATCCATATTATATTGTTATCACACCATTATTAGTCTTTGATTGTAAGTTCATATCATCCTTTCCAAATCTCTATTTTTACAATGTCTGCTTCATAATATCCTCCATTTCACAGTAATGAAGCATAACGGAGCTGTGCTTGAGGCAGCCAAAGACCCCTCCCCTTTCAGGCCTCTCCCTCCAACCCGGTCTCAGCCGGGGGGGGGGGGCTGAGTGACACTGGACTCTGTCTTACAGCCACATCACGGACGCCACCGTGGTCATCCTCATCTCCCTCCTGATGTTCTTAATCCCCTCCGAATTGCCCAGGTGTTCTTCCGGGGCCCAGCAGGAAGGTAAGCAGAGAGGGTCAGGCTGGCAGAGGGAGCAGCCTGGGGGGGGCCCTCCTGGCAGACCCCTCCTGGGAAGGTTCAAGCGAGGGGTCCGGAGTGCCTCCACTCTGCTGGCAGCTCACTCAGGAGCCCCGAGATCAGAAGGGATCGGGTGGAACCACCTCTTCCTCCTTCCACCTCTGCCCCGATTCTTTTCCGGCAGTGGAGGAGCGTTTCAGGGGTCCAGATTCACTGACCTTGGAGCCAAGGAGGGAGGATTGGGGGTCTCTCCTGCCTTCCCCAGCTGCCCATCTAAAACTTGCCCTAACCAAAAATAAATTGGGGTGACAGAGAGAGGAGAAAACTTCAACAAGGCCATTTGGAGTTTAGGTTTAGGATGATCCCAGGAAGAAGCCACGTGGGGGTCTCCAACCTGGGGCCCCTTTCAGACTGGGGGACTTCAACTCCAGACTCCCCCAGCCACTTTTGCTGTCTGAGGAATCCTGGGAGGTGAAGCCCACCAGGCATAAAGTGGCCCAGGGTGGAGACCCCTGATATCCCCCCCCCATCCAAAAGAACGAAGAAAAGATGAGGCCACTTCTGGTCAAATCAACCCAGTTTTCTGCCCCTTAGGAAATTGGGAGGCGAAGGGGGGGGACTAGTTTCACCTTGAGAGGAAGACCCTCCCCCTCAAGTTAACAAAGCACCACCAGGTGGGGGGCGTGTCAAGGGGAAACTGGTTTCAAGGAGGTGGGGCGAATGGCCGGAGCCGAGGTGCTTCCTCCCCGCTTCTCTTGCAGGCAGCCCGGGGCAGATCCGCGCGCCCCCCGCCCTCCTGGACTGGACCACCGTCAACCGGCAAATGCCCTGGAACATCGTCATCCTCCTGGGCGGGGGCTTCGCCTTGGCCAAAGGCAGCGAGGTGAGGGGCTGCCCCGCCACGGGTTGGGGGGAGCGCTCCCTCCCCTCCGATCGCCGCCGCGGGCCGCCTGCTGGCCATCCGGAGGAGCCCTTTCCCGCCACCAGGGGGCGCCCCCCATCCCCGCAGGGGGCGAGGGTCGGGGTCCCCGCGCGTGGGAAAGTCCGGGCTGCCCGGGGGTGGCATCAGCGGGAGCGGGGGGGGGCGCTGGCACCGCCTCTGCCCGGAGCGCCTGGCAAGCGCGCAGGGGCGCCTCTGGGGCCCGTTTTGGAGGGGCAGCGCTGGAGGGGGGGACCAACTTCACGGGCTTTTTCCGCTCCTCCGGGGGCTCTTCAGGTCTCCGGCCTGTCCACCTGGCTGGGGAACAAGCTGACGCCGCTGCAGAACATCCCGCACCCGGCCATCACCTTCCTGCTCTGCCTGCTGGTGGCCGTCTTCACCGAGTGCACCAGCAACGTGGCCACCACCACCCTCTTCCTGCCCATCCTGGCATCCATGGTGAGAGCGGGGAGGGGCTGGCACGACCCCCCCCCCTCGCCTGGCCAGAGCCTCCCCGGCTGCCCCCAAGGATTCCCAGGGAGGGAGGGAAGATGAGGGGAATGGAGGAAGGAGGTCACCTGAAAAGAGAGCTCTTCACACTTGGGGACTTGAAGGCTTCAACTCCCAGTGGGGACCCCTGGATTAAAAGGAGGGGGAAGAAGGGAGGGAAGGGAAAAGAAAGAAAAAAGGAAAGGGAGATTAGGAGAACGGAAGGGTGTCATATGAGGAGAAGGGGGAGGAAGGTGAGGAGAATGTAGGAAGGATGTGAGCATTTGGGAAGGAGGGAGGAAGGAAGGGAAAGGAAAGAGGGAGGGAGAGAAAGAAGGAGAGGGAGGGGAGGCTTCCAGGCCGCTCAGGCACCCCCTCCCGCCGTGTTGAGCCCCCCCCCTGCCCCCCCCCCCCCCCAGGCCCAGGCCATTGAGATGAACCCCCTCTACGTGATGCTGCCCTGCACCCTTGCCGCCTCTCTGGCCTTCATGCTGCCGGTGGCAACGCCGCCCAACGCCATCGTCTTCTCCTACGGCAACCTCCGCGTCATCGACATGGTGAGCCCCGTCCCTTTGTGGGTGGGGGTAGTGAAATTGGGGTTCTTTCCTGGCCCGGCAGAAACAGAGCCCATCGCCCACCCTCAGCAAGGCCCACTTAGCCGGGCTTGGAAGCCAGAAACCTTCCCGGTGCCGCTTCCTCGTCCACGGCTGCAACAGCGCGGAGCCTCCAGTGACAGGCAGCTTCTCTCTGAATGTCAGGCGCCGAAGGGACTTTTCCTGCCCTGCTTGTGGGCTGGAGGAGCTGCCTCCTTTCCATCACCAAACAGCCCCGGGGTAGACCGCCCTTGGATAGGGAGGCTCTACGGGCCCTTCGCTGCCAGGTTCTGAAGCGGCTGGGTTTTTGGCTTTTGTTTTTGCCCTCCCAGGTCAAAGCCGGCTTTATGCTGAACCTCCTGGGTGTGCTGACCATCATGCTGGCCATCAACACCTGGGGTGGGCCCATGTTCAACCTGCACCAGTTTCCAGCCTGGGCCCACGTCAACGCCACCCAATGCTGACGGGTGGGAAAGAGGGTGACCCGAACTCAGAGCAGCTTGCCCGGCCCTGAGCTGGTTTCTGGGGCATCCGGTGGCCTCGCTCTGGGGGGCACAACGTAGCTCAGACCGGACCGGCCCTTGAGGATGGCCATGGGCCCTCTGGGCGCCTGCCGTGTTGCCAGCCAGCGAGACTTGATTTTCTGCCTAAGCGGCGCTGGAGGCGGCCTGGCACAAGGCTTGGGGGGGGGCTGCCACTATGCCCACCACGGGTGGAGCAGCTGCCTCTGTGCCCGCCCCAGACATGCTCCTGCTGGCCGTGCCCCCAACCTCTGGATGCAGCTGCCTGCCCAGCACCCGGCCTGGCGCTTCCCTCTCAGCTGGCCTGCAGAATCTCCCGCCAGGGCCGGCCCCTGGGCTCCCCCCGGACACAAGGAGACCGGAAGTCGGTCAAATAAACCGGTTTTCAGCCACTCCTCCTTCCTGGGTGCTTTGTGGGCATTTTGGGGGCGTTGAAAACACAGGCAGGTCCTCGGCTTAACGACCACAGTGTCCATTGCCAAGCCAGGCCTTTGCTCAGTGCACTCCGCCCCCTTTTCACAACCTTCCTGGCCACCGTTGTTAAGTGAGTCCCTGCAGTTGTTCGGTTAGGAACTCCGTTGTTAAGCAAATCCAGCTTCCCCCGTTGAGTTTGCTTGCCAGAAGGTCGCAAAAAGGGGATCGCATGACCCCAAGGAACTGCGACCGTCGTAAATCTGAGTCAGTTGACAACTGTGTGAAATTCGATTGTGTGACCACAGGATCAAAAGTGTGAACAATGGCCCTAAATCCCTTTCCTCAGTTGTAACTTTGAATGGTCACTAAATGAACCGTTGCAAGTCGAGGACTACGGTAGCCCAGGAGGACACAACGGGCCCTTTCCTTCCCTCTGCTCCGACGGAGGTTGGGGACACGTGCTGGGGAAGGAAATCGCCCCCTATTCAGGGAAGAGAATTGCTCTTTGCACCCCCAGATCCCTGCTGATCCCCCCCTTCCCCAATGGGGGGCAAAGGGAGTCTTGCTGGCTCCGCTTAGACATGGGGGGGGGGGCTGTTCTGCACCCTGGCCCCCCCCATCTGTCACTAGAGCAAACTTGGCCACTTTAAAACTTGTGGACTTCAACTCCCAGAATTCTCAGCTGGAGAATGCTGGGAGTTGAAGTCCACCAGTCTTAAAGTGGCCAAGTTTGGGGACAACCCCCCCCCACCCCTGGCTCTGCACCCCAACTCTGCTGGGCTTGCAGTCCTTCCCACTTTTCTGGTGGAGCTCAGCGAGCGCAAAGTCACCCCGGCAAATAATCCACGGGTAGCCCGACTGTGTGATTCATTTAGCCCAGAGGGGGCCGCTTTTAAGACCGCTGGACTCCAACTCCCAGCATTCCCCTGGCTGAGGAATTCTGGGAACTGAAGTCCACGAGCCCAAAGATGCACCCTGCTGATGTCACCGGCTTAGTTGTACCCCAGAAATAGGCTAAAGCTGGGATCCCCAAACTGGGCCACTTTAAAACTGGTGGGACTTCCAATATTACAAAAGTTGGGAATGTTGGTCCGATTGGATGGAACAAAGATAGATAATATAATAGTAAACAGTGGTGGGGGTTCAAGGATTTTTACTACTGGTTCTGTGGGCGTGGCTTGGTGGGCGTGGCAGGGGAAGGAAACTGTAAAATCTCCAGGCAGAGGTGGGATTGGCCGGTTCTCCGAACTACTCTAAATTTCTGCTTCCGGTTCTCCAGAACTGGTCAGAACCTGCTGAATGCCACCTCTGATAGTAAACATTATTAAACTGTAAAGGAGATTAACCTATATCGGTAGTAACTATTTACTCGCATTAAGATTTAATTGTAAATATGACACCAATAACATAAGGAACCACAAGCTGTCGATAATGGAATTGCCCTTTATTCGTTTGTTTTTGTTTTGTTTTGTTTTTCTATGTTGTGTATGTGTTTGTTCATTTATTTTAATTGTACATTCAATAAAGTTTGCTTTCAAAGACTGGTGGACTTCCAACTCCTGGCACAGGATCTCCTGCTTGAGCAGGGGGTTGGACTAGTTGACCTCCAAGATCCCCATGCTATGCTGGCTGGAGAATTCTGGGAGTGGAAGCCCACCAGTCTTGAAGTGGTCCAGTTTGGGGACCCCTGTGCCAAACCCAACTGAACAGCCGCACAGCCAGTGAACATGGATTCCTTCGGCTGGATCGCGCATCCCAATCCCCCCCCCCCCGGGCAGGTCCAGGCAGCCCTTGTGCGGCATGGGGAGGGGGGAGGGGCTCCCCCCAGGGCACCTTCGGACGCCCTGCTGCCCGTTAGAAGATCCCAAAAGGTTTGGGGGTGCAGGATGAGCCCCAGCATTCAGTTCCTCCAAAGGCCTTCAAAGAACAGAACCCTAGGGGACCTTGAAGGGCAGGAGGTATAAAGCAGGAGACTTTATATCTTCCCAGGCAAATGACTGCCTAATCTTTTAAAAACCTCCAGGGATGGAACCCTCACAACCCTCCACTGATTAATTTTTAACTATTCATCAAGCAAGCAATTAATTGTTCTCATGGCCAGAAAATCACTCCTTAGTTCCAGGTTGGATTTATTTCTTCTACCCATTGCCTTTCCTTCCTTCCTTCCTTCCTTCCTTCCTTCCTTCCTTCCTTCCTTCCTTCCTTCCTTCCCTCCTTCCTTCCCTTCCTCTTTCCTCCCTCCCTCCTTCCACTCTCCTTTCCCCTCCCTCCCTCCCTCCCTAAGTCATAGAATCCTAGGGCTGGGACCTTGGAGGTCATCCAGTCCAACCCCCTGCTCAAGGCAGAAGCTCTCCTACCATCCCGGTTAAATGGTCGTCAAGGCTGTTTTAGGAAACGTCAGAGTGATTTCATGATGCTGGGATGGTGAACATGAGAACTGGGCCCCTCCCTCTGCCAAACCCACTTTCCCCAGGAGGGGGAGCTGCAGAGTTCCCAGGCACCTCATACACAGAACCTACTACGGTCTGTCGCCCCAACCAGCCCCTCCTTTTCCCCTTGTAAAACAGCAGGATTGGGGGGGGGGGGCGTTTAAGTCCATCCCTATTTGGTTCCTCCCCCCCAGTCGTCCTTTCTCCAGGCTGACCAAAAACGCTGAACAAACTGCGGTTCCTGGATTTCACAATTCTCACACCAAGGAAGCGGCGCATCCGTGTCCCTCAACCATCACACACACCAGAATAAGAGAGCTGGAAGCAGCAGGTGGCGAATTCAGCCGGTTCTGACCAGTTCTGGAGAACCGGAAGCGGAAATTTTGAGTAGTTTGGAGAACCGGCCAATCCCACCTTTGACTGGAGATTTTACAGTATCCTGCCCCTGCCACGCCCACAGAACCAGTAGTAAAAAAAAATATTGAATCCCATCACTGGTTGGAAGGGACCTTGGAGGTCTTCTAGTCCAATCCCCTGCTTAGGCAGGAAACCCTACACCACTTCACACAAGCAGCTGTCCAATCTCTCCTTAAAAACTCCCAGTGTTGGAGCATTTACAACTTCTGGAGGCCAGTGGTTCCACTGGTTAATTGTCATCCCTGTTAGGAAATTCCTCCTTATTTCCAGGCTGAATCTCTCCTGGATCAGTTTCCACCCATTATTCCTTGTCTGGCCTTTGGGGGCTTTGGAGAATAGCTTGACGCCCTTCCTCCTCTCTGGGGCAGCCCCTCCCTCAAATATTGGAAGTCTGCTCTCCTGTCTCCCCTGGTCCTTCTCTTCCCTGGACTAGCCAGGCCCGGTTCCTGCAACCGTTCTTTATATTTAGAATAGAATAACAGAATAGGAAGGGACCTTGTAGTCCACCCCTTGCTCAAGCATTCCTGCACCATTTCTGACAGGTGGCAGTCCAGTCTCTTCTTGAAAGCCTCCAGGGATGAAGCTCCCACCACTTCCGAAGGAAACTTCTGTTCCGTTGGTTGATTGTTCTCACTGTCAAGGAAATTCCTCCTTATTTCCAGGTTGAATCTCTTCTGGATCAGTTTCCACCCATTATTCCTTGTCTGACCTTCGGGGGCCTTGGAGAATAGCTCGACCCCATTCCTCCTCTCTGGGGCAGCCCCCCAAATATTGGAAGGCTGCTCTCCTGTCTCCCCTGGTCCTTCTCCTCCCTAGACCAGCCAGGCCCAGTTCCTGCAACCGTTCATTGCATGTTTCAGCCTCCAGTCCCCTCATCCTCCTGGTTGCTCTTCTCTGCATTTTTTCTAGAGCCTCAACATCTGTTTTTCATATCATGGCAGCCCAAACTGGATGCAGGATTCCAGGTGAGGCCTTACCGCGGCCTTGCAAAGTGGTATCAACCTTTCACCTGATCTCCATTCCGTTGATGCCACCGAGGGTTGCATTGGCCTCCTTCGCGGCTGCGGCTGCTGCTGCTGCACATGGCTGGCTCCTGTTTAGGGGATCGTCCCCTCGGACTCACAGTGACCCATGAGACCCCGAGACCGAAAGTAGAGTTGGGGCCCAAATTGGCTCTCCGGGAAACCTCTCTCTTTGAGGAAGAAGAGACCAACACGCTTAGTGGCGGCCATTGGGGGGACCCCAAAAGGCTGCGGGGGGAGGGGGACACATGTTTCCCTTTGTCCTGGAAATGCCACCCGACTTCCTCTTCCTCTCCACAACAGGGCAGACCAACGCAGGGCATGTTCCCTCCCTGGGTGGTGCTGGGCACGGATGGGGCTTCGTTCCTCTGCAGGCAGGAAAGGCAGTCCTTGACTTACAACCATTCATTTAGCGACTGAGCTTAACGATGACGCTGAAGAAACTCACTTATGGCCGGTTTTCACACTTGCGACCGTTGGCAGCCGCCCCTGTGGGTCACGTGATCGAAATTCAGCTGCTTGGCGACTGGCACGGACTTATGACGGTTTGCAGCATCCCCTTTTCCAAGGACAAGCAAAGTCAATGGGGGGTGGGTGGGAGAAGGATTCGCTTAATGACCACATGGTTTGCTTAACAACTGCAGCAAGAAAGATTGTAAGAAAAGTGAGGGAAGTCCTTAGCGGAATTGTCAGTGGGGGCACAACTCACTTTAACAACAGCCTGGCCTGGCAATGGAGTCCCTTGTGGTCATAAGCCGAGGACCAGCTGTCCCACTTCAGGGAAGGGAAGCGGTCAGG